>JBBGZY010000922.1:5187500-5417500 GCA_037952925.1 Lithobates clamitans | reverse complement strand
CCACAGCCTCAAAAGAAGGCTACAGGGAAGGCTACAGGGAAGGCTGCAGGGAAGGCTGCAGGGCAGCGTGGAGGAAAGGCTGCAGGGAAGAGAAGAAAGTGATGACCTGGGTTCAGTCTGGTCTGACAGAAGACGCAGGCTGTTGTAGGACCACAGTCTGGGGACATCTAGATCATCTGCTGGTGCTGTTGATCTCTGGGATTCTTGGACCAGATTGTGCTCCCTCTTATATGGACTCCTCAAGATCCCAATTTTCTTGTACACCGACTTTTTCCAGCGTTGACTTCCTCTTTATTTTATTTTGACCATGAATAAATGGATCTTTTTTGAGTTTAGCAAAAGACTTTTATGTGTTTTCTTTTAAATCATTGATTTTACACACAATGTTAAATTAACAAGGGACAACAATCTCATTGAGTTTTAAAAAAACACACCAAAAATACATTACTAATGTTAAGAATGTTCAAGTGGTAAGTCTTGAAAAAAAAATATATACATAAACAAAAACGGTGCTTTGGGTTAACTTTATCTAAAAATTAAAAAATAATCACTAGAAAAAAAATAAAAAAGAATAATGGGTTCTTTGTGGTAACTTTACAAACCTAAAAAAAAAAAAAAAAAAAAGGGAAAAAGTATTATTAGTATGGAAACATTGTTTATAAAAAGCATACTATATCATTCATGAGATCAAAGAGAAAAAGAATTCAGAAATCAGTTTGGGAGAACTCTGATTATGAACAGCAAAACACCTTCGTTCTTTAGAGCATTCGTAAAGAAGAAATAAAATGCGCTGCATTCAACGATCACAGATTTTGCAGCGTGATGAATGTGCTACCTACAATACAAACACTAGTTTTACTAGACCGAGTGTTTCCGTTTAGTTTTTGCTTATGAGCATGCGTCGTTTTTTTGTCCGTAGGACTAGCATACAGACGAGCGGACTTCGGGGTCCGTCGTAGTTACGACGTAAAGATTTGAAGCATGTTTCAAATCTAAAGTACGTCGGATTTGAGGCTAAAAAAGTACGTTGAAAGTCCGAAGCAGCCCACACACGATCGGATTACCAGCCAGCTTTAGTCCGTCAGCGTCCGTTGGACTTTTGTAGACGAAAAGTCCGACCGTGTGTACGCGGCATAAGTAGTCCCCATTTGTTATGGGTGGCTGGACCATAGATTTATTGGAGCCCCCTTACCATATTACACCTAACATAAGTCTCCTTGCACCCCAGAGAGGCAGTCTTTGTTTGCTGGCCCCATAAAAGCGCATGGGCTGCCGTAGCTGTAGTTAAAAAGGTATAGAAACATTTACATATTTATTTGTGTATGTTAGTAGCTACTTTAAGAAATGTATTTTAGCACTGGGAACTTTTGGCTTAGGAGGCAAACAAAACCAAGCAGCCCTTTCATTGTAGGGACAGAGTTCTATGGGCTAAAGAGAGTGTACCACGCAAAGCGTGCTATGGCGCCTCATTGATTGCTGAGTATGGGAAGGGTGGGTGATCCTAAAGGAGGTTTAATGTGACACATCTTTATATCTTCCAGCATCATCTTGCTTTGTAGCGCTTGGCATTCAGTCACATGACATCTCAGTGCCTGGAAGGAAGTTTCTGCTGGAAGACTTCCCATTGTCATATGCTGGGAGGGCAGGTCTGAAGGGGACCAGCAGATGTCACTTGCCCACTGGTCCTGCTCTAAATAGCGTCTGAATCATTAAGTATTTCCGGTCAGGCCCACCAGCCCATCACACCTTATTAGTAATGAGCCCGGGGGGAAAAGTCCTCCTAGCCCAGTCTCTTCCTGTTTAAGGCTTGCCAGTACTTTTAGGTAAACCTGTCAAAATAGAAATGTTTGATTTGATTGGTAACCTCCTTCTGAAAATGTAAATTTTCTGACTATCTTGATGGTCCTCTGCCTAAGTAGATTGGGAAAGAGTGACTTTCTAATCTGAATATTGTTTAATATCAGCAAATCAGAAGGTGTTCCAGAAGATCAGGCAACTGAAAGTGGTCAGCAATAGCAGCTTACATATTTCTGTCATGACAAGTTTTCTTTAACATCTTTTATTTTAGACAGCATCCTTTTTAAAAACACTGAATATGTTCCCCACATTGGGTTTGTGCACATATTCCATCACTGGGAATTTATACAAATGCGTTATTGGACTATCGCCTTTTTTCCTAGTCAGATCTATACCTAAGGCTAAACAAAAATAATTGCTTTAGGTGAGATCAACTGTTTCAGATAACAGAGTTTTCATTATTTTATTGAAAGCAGCATGTAATCTATTCTTTTTTATTTCCTTATGGATTACTAAATCTCTCCACTGGAGCTGCCTGTGCCTGCGTTTCATTGTTAAAAGACATCTCCAATTTCATTTTTTATAGCGGAGAGTGACAGGGACCTTGGAATGATGATGACATTAGCAACCTGACAGCTCACGTTTGTACAGTTTTGTCTCAGTGAGTATCACAAGCTGCAAACTGGGGGTTGGCAGCACAGACTAAGCATACTATTGCTTGGAGCGACTTTCTCGAATCCATTCTATTGACAATATTAATTTGTGCAGTTCCTGTATTTGGATTTTGAGCTAAATGCTACATGAGACAGATCTGAGTTTTCTTATTTAATTACAGCTGGAAAGCCGATGTTACAGTTCCTGTTTAGATAGGGACGTTTTGTGCAGATGGTGGCATTGCATTACGGTTTTTATTAAAGGGCAACTCCCGTTAAACAGTTAAATCCATAATGGTCTTCATTAAAGGGCAGCTCCAAACAAGTAAATCCATTTTAGCTTTCATTGAAGGGCAACTCCAGTTAAACAAATACATCCATTGTGGCTTTCTTTAAAGCTAAACTCTGAGCCGATATAAATAATACAAATAATTGTTGTCTTGTATTCATTAAATACATCATTAAATTATTTTTTTAAAGCAGTGCATGTACCTGCATGTACATTGGTATCAGCCTCTTGCAATCCATTATACAGCGATCGATAATACAGTGCTCAGGTGCTAACAAGAAACATGCTGATAGAAGGTGAAAACAAAAGGGACATTATCAGTGTGCTACTTTTCATTTCACTGTCCAGTCACAGGCTATGTGGGGGAGAAGATTAACAATATTTTTTACTTTCTGCTATAAAACATACAGTTGTGCTCATAAGTTTACATACCCTGGCAGAATTTATGATTTCTTGGCCATTTTTCAGAGAATATGAATGATAACACAAAAACTTTTCTTTCACTCATGATTAGTGTTTGGCTGAAGCCATTTATTATCAATCAACCGTGTTTACTCTTTTTAAATCATAATGACAACAGAAAATACCCAAATGACCTTGATCAAAAGTTTACATACCCTAGTGATTTTGGCCTGATAACATGCACACAAGTTGACACAAAGGGGTTTGAATGGCTATTAAAGGTAACCAACCTCACCTGTGATCTGTTTGCTTGTAATTAGTGTGTGCGTATAAAAAGTCAATGAGTTTCTGCACTCCTGACAGACCCTTGCATTATTCATCCAGTGCTGCACTGACGTCTCTGGATTCTGAGTCATGGGGAAAGCAAAATAATTGTCAAAGGATCTGCAGGAAAAGGTGATTGAACTGTATAAAACAGGAAGGGATATAAAAAGATTTCCAAGGATATCAAACTCTAATCAAGAAGTGGAAAATGAGGCGTTCTGTTGAAATCAAACCATGGTCAGGTAGACCAACTAAATTTTCAGCCACAACTGCCAGGAAAATTGTTCGTTCGGAATGCAAAGAAAAACCCACAAATAACTTCAGGTAAAATACAGGACTCTCTGAAAACATGCAGTGTGGCTGTTTCAAGATGCACAATAAGGAGGCACTTGAAGAAAGACGGGCTGCATGGTCGAGTTGCCAGAAGAAAGCCATTACTATGCAAATGTCACAAAGTATTCCGCCTACAATATGCCAAACAGCACAAAGATAAGCCTCAAACCTTCTGGCACAAAGTCATTTGGATTGATGAGACCAAAATTGAACTTTTTGGCCACAACCATAAACGCTACATTTGGAGAGGAGTCAACAAGGCCTATGATGGGAGGTACACCATTCCTACTGTGAAACAGGGAGGTGGATTGCTGATGTTTTGGAGATGTGTGAGCTACAAAGGCACAGGAAATTTGGTCAACATTGATGGCAAGATGAATGCAGTATGTTATCAAAAATTACTGGAGGAACATTTGCATTCATCAGCCAGGAAGCTGGGCATGGGATGTACTGGGATGTCATTCCAACATGACAATGATCCAAAACACAAGGCCAAGTCAACCTGTCATTGGCTACATCAGAATAAAGTGAAGGTTCTGGAGTGGCCATCTCAGTCTCCTGACCTCAATATCTTTGAGTCACTCTAAGGCAGTGTTTCTCAACTCCGGTCCTCAAGGCGCCCCAACAGGTCATGTTTTCAGGATTTCCCTCAGATGAAATGGATGTGGTAATTACTAAGGCAGTGAAACTGATCAAATCACCTGTGCAAACTAATGGAAAGCCTGAAAACATGACCTGTTGGGGCGCCTTGAGGACTGGAGTTGAGAAACACTGCTCTAAGGAGATCTCAAATGTGCAGTTCATGCAAGACAGGCCAAGAATTTACAGGAACTGGAGGCTTTTTGCCAAGAAGAATGGGCAGCTTTACTGTCTGAGAAGATAAAGAGCCTCATCCACAAATACCACAAAACACTTCAAGCTGTCATTAATGTTAAAGGGTACACGGTATTAAGAACTGGGGTATGTAAATTTTTGATCAGGGTCATTTGGGTAGTTTCTGTTGCCATTATCAATTAAAAAGAGTAAACACAGTTGATTGATAATAAATAGCTTCAGCCAAACACTATCCATGGGTGAAAGAAATGTTTTTGTGCTATCATTCATATTCTCTGAAATATGGCCATAAATTCTGCCAGGGTATGTAAACTTATGAGCACAACTGTATCCAATAAAAAAAAAATCACAAATCAAATTTCTTCATAAATTTTGGCCAAAATGTATTCTGCTACATGTTTTTGATAAAAAAAAAAATTAAAATCCCAATAAGTGTATATTGATTGGTTTGCTTGAAAGATATAACGCCTACAAACTATGGTATATATACTGGAATGTTTCTATTTTATACTACTAATGGTGGCAATCAGCATCTTATAATGGGACAGCGGGCAATCTGAAACTAATTGACGCTGGGGGGAACTGACTAACTGCCACTGACATCACCAATTTTACAGTGATCAGTGATAAAACTATACACTGTCACTATATTAATGACACTGGATGGGAAGGGGTTAACAACTAGGGCGATCAAGGGGTTAAAAGTGTGCCCAACAATGTGTAATGCGTGCTGCTTTTTATTAAAGATCTCTCAGTTTCTCATCCCTACATTGATCTCTGCGAACTGACAGATTGCTCCCTCTGTACAGATCTCTGTATTGTTTACCAACACAGAGCTCTGGGCTGTGATTGGACACAGCCGATCAGCAGGTCTGGCCACGAATCATTGGCTGGGACTTGCTGACAGGCTCCTGCTGCGTACAATCACAGCGGGAGCCGGGTGGGGGGCGCGAATGCGCATGCCCTAAACCTGGAAGCAGGTATCGATGTACGGGTATGTCGCTTTGCCTACAGTGGCCTCTCGGCCGCAGTACAGCAGTTAAAGTACCTTCTATTGCTGCTGTGATCCCACTTCCTGTTAGAAGGTGGCTACATTCATTCTCTACGGTAGTGGATGTGTATTGATTATTTTTGGAATAAAGGATATTGTTTAATGTCACTTTAACTGAACTGAGGAAAAATCAGGTTTGAAATCCTTCCAGAAACTTCTTTGGCATGTAAATCAGCTCTCCTACATGTATTTCATATGTGTATTTAGCGGTTTGCCTTCAATTTAACTTTAAAATGTAACTAAACCCTTTCAATCAACATTTTTTCAGTTGCTTCCTGGTTTCTTGCCTAGGCCAAAATGATGTCATTCGTCCCAGGAGTCTTCATGGGTATTTTTTTTTCTTTCATCTGGAAGAGAGGGAGAGGGCCCTTCTCAGCTAAGCACATCCCTCTGCCTGCATGCCTCAGCTAAGAGCAGATAGAATCCAGGAGGTATAGCCTTAGATTTGCATTTGTGATCAGCGTTCAGGGGCATAAAAAAAGCCCTAAACTTGTGTTTGTAGAGGCGTTTACTGGCATAATGTTTACATAAACACATATAAACACACTTGTTTGCATATAAATATATTCTATTGTCTAAAAAAAATATATATATATATATATATAAACACAAGTGATTTGGCCTCATGCACACTGGCCATTTAGTTGTGTGTGGAGGACTTTTTGTTAAAGGGTGGCTTTGTTTCTTCTCTATGTAGGAACATAGCCACCCTCTCTTTCTCACTCCCAGGATGCACTATGGGATGTGTAATGTGTTTAGAGAAATGCAACTAACATTTACTGCTCATTCCAAACAAATGGAAGTGAGGCGGAAAAGGAAAAAGGATAGCTCATGGAAGATGTTACAAGGAGGCAGAAGAATACAGTAAGAAGCAATTTTAAGAAAAATAGATTACAGCCCCTCTAAGTAGTGGATGTGTATGGATTATTTTTGGAGAATAAGGATATTGTTTAGTGTCACTTTAAAGAGGAGTTAGCCCTACTACTGCCCTACATACTGTAGCTGCTGACTTTTACAATTAGGGCAACTACCTGTCCAGGCATCCAGTGGTGTCCTCACTCAAGCCGATTCTTGATTCGGCTCTCAGGTGCTGGCACCGCCATCTTGGCTAGTTTCCTACTGTGCATGCGTGAATGGCGTTGCACTCTGTGAATGGGTCGGCTGCGGGGCGAAGGAGGGAGATGACCACTGAATAATCGAACATGTTGGGAAGAGACACACTTTTCTGTGTGTATACCATATCATTATTTTGACAATGTCACATTTTGGCTTACTGTAATCGGTTCTATAAAATATACTTATTTTATAGTTTTCTACGTGCTCAATATTTTTTTTTTTAACTGGAGATATAGCCAAAGGCAAACTTTTTTTTGCTTGTTTTAGATAGAGAGATTAGAACACCTGTCGGGTTTCCTATTGCTGTCTTTGCCCCCCATCTGGGAGATTCACTCTCTCTATTTGTCCTGGTCACCTCCCCGAGGGTTGTCATCAGAACAGAAATAGAAGGGAAATCTTCCAAACGGGAAAATCATAATGACAACCAGGGATTTCCCTAACTTTAGAGGGATTTCCCTCACTTCCTGTTGTGGCTATGGAACAGGATGTATAGAGAGAACTCCCCAATGAGACTGAGATGGCAAATATGGCAACCATTCAAATAAATAGACATGTGCAATTCGTTTCCTACGAATCAGAAATTTGTACGAATTTCCGGAAAATCGTACATTCGTAAGGATCCGAAATACGAATTTTTATGCATACGAATTTTGTATGAAATATGAAATTTCGTTTACGAACTTCGGATAAATTTATCATAATGAACTTTCGTTATTGTTATGAAAAGTTAACGAAACTAAAAGTTAAAAACCCAGGAAGTCAGCACAGCACAGGGATGGTGGGAGCCCCTCATAATGATAAATTTATCATAACGAACTTTCGTTATTGTTACAAAAAGTTAACTAAACTAAAAGTTAAAAACCCAGGAAGTCAGCACAGCACAGGGATGGTGGGAGCCCCTCATAATGATAAATTTATCAGAACAAACTCGTTATTGTTACGAAAAGTTTACGAACCTAACGAAAATTCGTACGAATCCGAATTGAATTTCGTACACAAATTACGAATTAATTTTAATACGAAACGGAATGGAACGAAACAAAGCAAATTTATACAGCGCACACGTCTACAAATTAATGGCAACCGCTCTAACACGTAACCTGAAAGGAAAGAGTTTTTTTTCCATAAAAACTTTTGTGACAGACCTAACCAGGACAAGGGTTTTTGGAGAGGACTGCAGGGTAGCTTCTTGCCTCATATCAATGGGCCCTGGCATTTGGGGAGCTACAAGAATTTAGAAAGATGTCCTGTTATATAATGCAAGATGACATTACCACAATCAACAGCCAAGGAAGCCATGATGGTCTCTGCCAACTTAAAACTCAGTGAAAAGATGTATGTGAAAAGAAAGCTAGTTAATGAGATTTGGACAGCCCTGGGTCTTCTTGATTACTGTTGCCGAACTGTCTCAGTGGGCACTGACACCTAAGTTTGACTAGGTGACTTGTTGTTAATTAGATTACTGTTTAATTAACTTACTGTTTATGTTAGCTGTTTATTAGATGTACTGACAATACTGTTTACAGTGTGCATTGTTTAGGATAGTGTGATCAAGCTCTTACCTGATCCTGTGTGGTGTACGCATCACCATAAAACTATTTCACACACACACCAAATATCAGATATAGTGGTGGGGCATAGAAGAGACATCCAACACATTACACAAATTTGATATCTGAGAGACTGAGCCACACAAAATCGATGATCGGGTAAACCAGGATCAAGTGACCTCATTACAAAACAAACCTAAAAAAACGAGATTAAGCAGCACATAAGATAGATTGCCAACTACAATAGCTGTGCTGATTCACCCTTGTAGCTCTAGTGGCCTCATCTAAAAGAGGGCTCCCATCGAGAGACATAGGTCCATGATATAAGAAAGGGTTTGGCTCCAGTCATAGAGTTACCTGATCATCACTATTGCTGACCAAGAACTGGTTATAGGACGAACCTCTGATTGACTGGCTTTGACTAACAAGCTAATTAGAGGCTCAAACCTGAATAAAGTTCTTGATGACAATGGCACTTGTGTGAGCCAAGATCAGCAGTTAGTCCAAGACTGGGCGGGCTAGGTGTGGATTTGAATATCAACTGTTGTAAAGCAGCTAAATAATTTAAATCAACAACATTTTGTTGGGACCAAAAAGTTTAACAGATATGCTCCTCAGCCAAAAACAATCATGACAATTTTCAGAAGTTGGCAAAAGAACATGCCAAGTAACTATGGGGTTGATTTACTAAAACAAGTGGAAAATCTGGTGAAACTTTGCATAGAACCCATTTAGCTTCTAACTTCAGCTTGTTCAATTAAACTTTGACAAAAAACCTGGAAGCTGAATGGTTTCTTTGCACAGCTGCACTAGATTTAGCACACTTCAGTTTTAGTAAATCAACCTCAATGTGTTCCTTTTGTGCATTTCAAGCCTTAGAGTGTTAGTTCACCTTTACAGAAAAAAAGGTGAACTAACACTGTACACACTCCCATGCACCTATCCTTTCCCCCAGTCCTTGCTGTACTTTTCTCTGGCAATGCTGAGCTGTCAGAGTCCATGCAATCCCTTCTCCTTTCCTTCTTCTCTGTACAGCACTTCTGGAGTAGATCTGAGTGATTCTGATTGGTCAGTGCCTGCTCAGTGAATTGCTCTGGTCTGTCCCAGAACCATGGCACAGAGAAGAGGGAGAAAAGCAGGGATTTTCAAATCCCTGGCCTGCTTGACAGCTCAGAATTACCAACAAGTACTGTGGGGCGGTGGGGAACAGGGGGGATGTGGAGGGTTTACAGAGTTAGTTCACCTTTTCATTTTTTTCTATAACAGTGAATTAACACTTTAAACAAAATATAGAAGCAGTTATTACTGACCTCCTGAAAATGCTAGTTGCCTGGTTTTCTTTGGCCTTAATGTTTTCAAATTCTGCCGTGGAACAAGTATGCGGAAAAGGAAAGTTGAGCTAAAAAAAAAAAAAAACGAAAAAAAAAATCTGCACACTTGTTACAAATTTGTTACTTAGTAGTACAGGTTTTAGTTACAGTTTTCCTTTAGGCTCCATTCACGATTCTGCACGTGATTCCGAATCGCAGCAAAAAGCGGGATGCATTTGCAATGCCATTACTTTCTAATAGCACCCCAATCGTGGTGCACTTTTGCCATGATTGTCACACAATAAACTGCGCTGCAATTGTGGCAAATCACAATGCGCGACGCTGTCACCCAAAAGAAGCTACTGCTCCTTTTTGAGCGACAGGCTTCGCCTGTTGCTATTCTGCCAAAATTGATGATTTATCATGCGACAATTGCGGTATGATTGGGGTGCAATTAGGAAGTAATGGCATTGCATACGCGTCCTGTGTTTTGCCGTGATTTGGAATCACGGCGTTTCCACCTGCGGTTCAAATCGCCTAGGTGTGAATGGAGCCTTAAAGCGGTTGTAAACCCTTACATATACCCAGTGAAGTGACTGGCCTCAGATGAAGCACATAGATGAAACAAATCCTCCTACATAAGTTGTACTTGTTTATCCATAGCCCTCTCTCCTCTCATCTCAGCCATTCAAAGTGCAGAATTTATACAGGTTGTCAAAACTTTCAGAAAGCAGGGGGCGGAGAGCTAAAATTACAGTTTGCAGAGTTCAATGAGGAGAGCTGAGAGCTGATTGAAGGGAAGGGACATCCCCCCCTTTCACTCAGAACAGAGCTGAGGCTGTCAATCAAAGACCGTGTGCTGGAGCTCCCTCCCCTGTCACCTTTTAACCTCTTGGTATCAGGAAAACTTGTCAGAAGTGATTCATGCAGATAGAAGAGGAACGAGGCAGCAAACAGAAATGACACTTGGTGCTCTGGAGAGAGACAAGTACATACTATAGAGGGAAATGCTTTCTTCATATTTCATGTCTGAGGTTTTCAACCACTTTAATTTTTAATATTGACTGGAGTATACTTTTACCTTCCATTTTAAATCACACAACTTTTCATTAAACCATCACCTTCCACCTTCGTTGAACTGATTTTTTTTAACAATTGCCTAAAGAAATTGTAGGAAACATATTTTAAAAAAAATTAGAAAAACTAATAAAAAAAAAAAAAAATTGGTTTCGTCAGACAGTTAAAGATAAACTTTTATTCAACGGCAAAGAATGGCAGCGAGTGAAATGAAGGCCTTCATTTGGGTGAAATAGTGTGGTTATTTGAAATAATATAGGGAAATGCTAATTTAAGGCTGTCACTTTTTAATTAACTCTGTATGAATGAGAGCCAGTCCGTATCCTGAAGTTGTGACAGATCTTCAATCCTTTAAAGACATCCTATGAATATCTTAGCTTTGCGCATTAATAATATACTCAGCGTGATACACGGCATAACAGATATTATTGGAAAATTTATGACCCACACCTAAAACCGCACGCTCATACTACAACTTGTCACTACGGAAACCAAATGAAGAAGTAAATATTTTATTTTATTTTTCTCACTGAGGCCTTTGAATATTTTTGTGCCTATGTATTGTGTTCATTAGAATGTGTAATTTCATTAAACTAGTAGGCAGGAAAAGAAGAACATAAAACAAAACATGTTTTTATTATATTTTATATTCCTTCTGATTTGTTTTTGGGGTTTTTTTCTCTTTATTAACAGTTTCGGGAAAACACCAAATTTATGTTTTATTTTTTTTAAGATAAGACAGTTTAAATCAAAATTGTTATCATGGTTGCTCCTCTGGACTTCAGTTGTAAAACAAATATTTTTTTTTTTTAAGCTAAACTCTAATTACATATAAAAATAACAATAAATGCACTTATGAATTTATTGAAAATAATTAGATTTATGTTAAAAAGCAGGGAATACCCTCATATCCCCTCCAATAGGGATTCCACTTACGGTACTTTATTTGAGCCAGCAGTACCTTACTTGATATGACATGGTCACTTCTTCATAACCTTATCAATCGCTCTACCCGTTTACGGGTGGAATGTAAACCTGCTTCCACTCCTCAGGTTGCCTCTTTGGCAGAATCTTTGGTTAGATTCATATGTTAGACCAGATACTATGTTATTAGTTATACGTATGTTTACAGGCTTTAAGTCATGCTGATATGTCTTGCCTACCATGTACACTATCTCACAAAAGTGAGTACACCCCTCACATTTTTGTAAATATTTTATTATATCTTTTCATGTGAGAACACTGAAGAAATGACACTTTGCTACAATGTAAATGAGTGAGTGTACAGCTTGTATAAGGCCCCTTTCACATGGCAAGCCTGCTCGGATCCGCCTGTCTGGTACACTTTTATTACTACAAAAGTGTACCAATCTGTCCCACAGAAATTGCTAGATGCCCCGACAAAGAATATGCAAACAATTGACACCTAGATACTCTGCATGGTGACACTCAACCGGGGCTACTGCGGCCTGGGGTAATTACCAGTAGTTCCTGCTCAACATGTTTTGTGCTAAAGAGCGCTTCCTCAGGAGCTTTAGCAGATGTACACATTGATATGCAAAGGAGAATGCAGGTAAGTGAAAGTAGAGACATCAGACATGGACATGGACCAAAAAACAGATATAGGGGGGGGGGGGGGGGCAACAAGGAATGTAGGAAATGTTTGTCCCATAGGGTTAAGCAATATACCCATCTGAGCACAGCCATCACCCAAATTCTGTAAACCACACAATCCAATGCCTGGGATTGTAATGCGGTGGTAGAATGATAGAAGGGCCATGGATACAACTGGATAATCGGCAATGTAGATATTGTAATAAGACCTTTAGTGCCAGCTTGCCACAACAACCATCGGTATAGCCAAGGCATTGTCAAGTATCTCCTGTCCATCAGGGTGTGCTGCGCCCGTCCATCTCCAGCGTCTTATCCAGGTTGTTGGCTTTATTATGTTTCAAATAATTTTATTGCTGTTTAGGAAATACAGTCTAAAAGACAAGACACAGGGTAAGTAAATACCACATCATCAAAATACAATCGGCGGAATACAGACAGAGCCGATACATGTGAAAACTTCGCACATGTTGACAAACTAAGACCATCAAAGACTTTTCTTCGGGTGTTTCTTCATGCAAAATATATAACATTAAATTGAACCATCAACTATTAAACTTAAGAAGAAAGGACTAGATAACCAGTGAGGTATCCACATTTGTCCATATGTAAACTTGGGAAAGAGGGGGGGAGGGAGGAAGGGAGGATTGGAGATAAGACAGGGGCGTGGGGTGGAGAGGGTGTGGTGGGTGCTGTTCAGGACCACAACTACTATGGGGTAGTGCATGGGCTTAAGGAGAATGGGTAGGTTAAGTTAGGGCAGGGGGTGTGGGGGATGGGAAGATAAGGAGTTCTAGGTTGGAGTAGAGCAGTTAGTAAGTGTCCCATCCTTCTCTCCCCACAGGTCAGGCTTTTACTGACTGAAATTGTTAATGTTTATTATCATGGAGAATTCCGCAGAGTCTACAAAAATCAGCCAACGGGCCCAGATTTTCCAAATGTTGGCGGGGTCTCTCTAGCCTGATGTAGGATGTCCTTTTCAGCAGTTTTCTTGATACGCTGAAGCCATTCAGCAGTGGTGGGGGGTTTCTTTTCAGTGTAGCAGAATGTGCATTTTCGCCGCATTAATTAAGTGGTGGACCAAAGACCTGCGACAGGCCGACTGAGGTAGAGAAGTATGGTGTAGGAGGAATTGAGTAGGTATATAATCCGATGAATAGGTTGTAATGATAGATATGAGGCGATTAACCTTTTTCCAGAAGGGTTGTATTTCTGGACAATCCCACCAGATATGGATAATTGAGACAGGTTCTTTATTATACCTTCAACGGAGAGGCGATATGGTGGGCTAGAATTTGTGGATTTTGTCAGGGGTTCTGTACCATCTTGAGTAAATTTTGAACCCATTTTCCTGCGTAGACACATTAGTCGAACCTTTATGAATATGGGTATAAACACACTCCCAGTCCTTTTGGCTCTGTATGCCACCAGAATAAAATTCAAATGAAACAATCCAAGTGAATCTGAAGTGCAGACTTTCAGCTTTAATTAAAGGACATAAATATTAAGTACATATTTTAGGAACTGCAACCATTTTTATACAGAGTCCCCCCATTTTCAGGGGCTCAAATGTAATTGGACAAATAAATATATTCATAAATAAAATGTTAATTTTTAATTTTTGTTGAGAATCCTTTACTGGCAATGACTGCTTGAAGTCTAGAACCCATGGACATTACCAAAGACTGGGTTTCCTCCTTTCTGATGCTTTGCCAGGCTCTAACTGCAACTGTCTTCAGTTGTTCTTTGTTTGTGGGACTTTCTGCCTTTACTTTTGCCTTCTGCAAGTGAAATGCATGCTCAATCATTGAGATCAGGTGATTGACTTGGCCATTGCAGAATACTCCACTTCTTTTCCTTCAAAAGCTCCCAGGTTGCTTTTGCAGTGTGATTTGGATCATTGTCCATCTGTACTGTGAAGCGCCGTCCAATCAACTTTGCTGCATTTGGCTGATTCTGGGCTGACAGTATATCTCTAAATACTGCAAAATTCATCCGGCTGCTTCTGTCACATCATCAATAAACACCAATGACCCAGTGCCACTGGAAGCCATGCATGCCCATGCCATCACACTGCCTCCATCATGTTTTACAGATGATGTTGTGTGCTTTGGATTATGAGCTGTTCCAAGCCTTCTCCACATTTTTTCTTCCTGTCATTCTGGTACAGATTAATCTTAGTTTTTATCCATCCAAAGAATGCTTTTCCAGAACTGGTCTGGCTTTTCTATTCTTCGGGCTTATGAATGGTTTGCACCTTGTGGTGAACTCTCTGTATTTGCTCTTGTGAAGTCTTCTCTTGATTGTAGACGTTGACAATGATACCCCACCTCCTGGAGAGTGTCCTTCACTTGTCTGGATGTTGTGAATGGCTTCTTCTTTTACATAGAGAGGATCCTGGGATCATTCATCGCTGTTGTCTTCCATGGACATCCAGGTCTTTTTATGTTGCTGAGCTCACCAGTGCGATCTTCTTTCCTCAAACTATTGATTTAGCCACTCCTAATGTTGCTGCTATCTCTCTGATGAATTTGTTTTTGAAGCCTTATGCCCTGAACACACGATCGGACATTGAATGGACATTCCGACAACAAAATCCATCGGATTTTTTCCGACGGATTTTGGCTCAAACTTGTCTTGCATACACATGGTCGCACAAAGTTGTCGGAAAATCCGATCGTTCTGAACGCAGTGACGTAAAACACGTACGTCGAGACTATAAACGGGGCAAAAGCCAATAGCTTTCATCTCTTAATTTATTCTGAGCATGCGTGGCAATTTGTGCGTCGGATTTGTCTACACACGATCGGAATGTAAAGGATCAGATTTTGTTGTCGGAAAATTTTATATCCTGCTTTCAAACTTTGTGTGTCGGAAATTCCGATGGAAAAAGTCCGATGGAGCCCACACACGATCGGAATTTCTGACAACACAATCCGATCGCACTTTCTCCGTCGGAAAATCCGACCATGTGTACAGGGCATAAAATGGCCTATTTCACTTGCATGGACAGCTTCTTTGAGCGCATGATGTTCATTCACAGCAATAGATTCCAAATGCAAATACCACACTTAGAATCAACTCCAGACCTTGTACCTGCTTAATTGATGAAGAAACAATGATGGAGTAGCCCACACCTGACCATGAAACAGCTTTGATTCAATTGTGCAATTACTTTTGGTCCCTTAAAAAAAGGGGGGGGGGTGGCTAATCTTAAGAGCTGTAATTCCTAAACCCTTCCTCCGATTTGGATGTACTTACCCTCAAATTAATCCTGAGAGTGTGTGCTTTCAGCCCATAGCCATTAATAACTATAGCGTGTATATGTTTTAATTAATACCTGAAAAAACTAACATTGTGCCTGTGTCCAAATATACAGTATATGGACCTAACTGTATATATATACACACACACTATGTTACCAAAAGTATTGGCCTGCATGTACACGCACATGAACTTTAATGGCATCCCAGTCTTAGTCCCTAGGGTTTAATAATGAGTTTGCAGCTATAACAGCTTCAACTATTTTGGGAAGGCAGTCCACAAGGATTAGGAGTGTGTCTATGGGAATATTTGACCATTCTTTGAGAAGCGCATTTGTGAGGTTGGGCACTAATGTGGATGAGAAGGCCTGGCTTGCTGTCTCCGCTCTAATTTTTCACAAAGGTGTTCTATCGGGTTGAGATTGGGACTATGTGCAGGCCAGTCAAGTTCCTCCTCGGTCATCCACGTCTTTGAGGACCTTATTTGTGCAACTTGGGTATAATCAGCCTGCCCATACATGACTTAAATCTCCGCCTGTCCCTGATGAACCACCCGAGGTTCAAACTGTCTATGGCCGGCTTTAGAAGCATGGTAAGTACTGGCCCCCTTACCCTGATGTTAGTAATTGCCCTTGGAGCAATTGCCCAGTTTGCTGGGTCATTCAGCAGAATTTGCCCTTTTTGGGCATCATTTCAGTTTTCATAATAAATAGAAGCGTTCTCCAATGTCATTTCTGGCCCAGCCATCCCAATGCGCTTTTCTCTCACTTACCCCATCCACAGGAGGTTTGAAATCTTGTTGGTTTATTTGAATTTTTAAAAGGATTCTCAGATTCCATCACTTCCAGTAGATCATCTCTTAGCATTCAGTTCTTGTTAGGTCATCTCCCAGAAGCCTTTACTTCTTTGTTGCATCACAGAAGAGGGTGTGATAGGGCGTGTTCATCACTCTGGACCACACCTCCCTCATTACAATACTACCTTCCACCCACTTCCTATACAATCTGATTGTACAATCTCCTTTAGATCTCCCATCAGCTATGTAGTACAAGGGCCTATCTGATTTGATACAAATTGAATGGATTGTTCAGGTGTGTAATCCTATTCTATAGTGCAGGGAAAATCTAAAGGAAATTGTACAGAGCGTGTACGATCTGATTGCAAAGTGTATGGCCATCTTTATACAAGTACATAAGAGGGAGAGGACGGAGACACTCAGTTGTCAGGCCTCGTTCACATCTTCACGTAGAGAAACTCACATTGCTGCATGCCTCTGTTTTAGGTGTTTTGGAGCATATTCACTCATCACGCCTAGGGCAACCCATTCACTTGAATGGGCTGTCCTACACGCAACAATTGCCCCAGTGAAGCTCAAGAACTTTTTTGGAGCGGAGCATGGTGCGTTACCGCAGTTTTTGGTGTGTTTGTCACACTTAGGTAGCCTTTAACATGTAATGACAACATGATGTGCATTTGCAGTGTTTCTGAAATACATGGCAAAGTGTGCATTTTCTGTGTGGTTGCCATGCGTTTGGAAATACATAGATGTGAATGGAGCCTCATTGTTCTTGTGTACACAAACCAATTTTACTTTCAGGCCCCATTCACACCTAGATAACAGGGAGTGCTTGTTTTTTGGCTTGTTTTCCAGTGACACATAAAGGGCAGCCCGACGACTTCAATGAGCTGCACTATACATGGCAAAAGTAGTACAAGGGACATTTTGGTGTGGTGCGTATTGCACATTTTTTACTGCATTTGTTACCTGCTTTACATGTGGCAAAATGTGTGTTTTCTTCTGTGTTTGGTGTGCCGGTAACAATGGATGACATTGAAAGCACAAGTAGGTAATTTTAGATGTATAAATTACCAGTCTCTGTACAATTTCCTTTAGATTTATAGATCTATCTATCCAATTACTCTGTATTCAATCAGGCAGGCCCTTACACTACATCAAGGGTGTCCTGTGGGCTGCATGCGGGTGTTTAGCATGCAGCCTGAGCCCATCTGAAGGGACCCTGGGGAAGCCAGACAAATGCATGCATGGAGAAATGCTGGGGACTCTGAAAACTTAGTTGATGGGTGAAGGTGTGCTAATGGTGTCAGCTGGTAAACTTCTTCCTGTGTCTTACTGGTTTCTCTGTAAACCAAGTAATCTCTGAAGCTTTCTAAGAAATATAGCAAGGGCTAACGTAAAGCCTTGTTCTCAAAATCAAAGAATTTTATTTTTTCTGCAACCAAGGTTCATTAAGGGTATATAGGATAGGGTACATAGGAGAGCTGGATTTTAGAAAAAATAAAAATAAAAAGATGAACTTAGCCTTTAAAATACTTGTAGACCAACTGAGAGCCAGAACATTACCATATCCATGAAGTAAGATCAACCTGTAGCCGATCAAAGCATTAACATGATTATGACTAGGGATGAGCCAAACACCCCCCTGTTCGGTTCACAGCAGAACATACGAACAGGCAAAAAATTTGTCCGAACACGCAAACACCATTAAAGTCTATGGGACACGAACGTGAAAAATCAAAAGTGCACATTTTAAGGGTTAATATGCAAGTTATTTTCATAAAAAGTGTTTGGGGACCTGGGTCATGCCCCAGGGGACATGTATCAATGAAAAAAAAAGTTTTAAAAATGGCTGTTTTTTCAGGAGCAGTGATTTTAATAATGCTTAAAGTGAAACAATAAAAGTGAAATATTCCTTTAAATTTCATAGCTGGGGGGTGTCTATAGTATGCCTGTAAAGTGGCGCATTTTTTCCGTGTTTAGAACAGTCCCTGCACAAAATGACATTTCTAAAGGAAAAAAAGTCATTTAAAACTACTCTATAATGAATTGTCCGGTCTCGGCAATACAGATAAAGTCAATGAAAAAAACGGCATGGGGGTCCCCCCAAAAATCCATACCAGGCCCTTTGGGTCTGGCATGAATATTAAGGGGAACCCCGAACCAAAATTTAAAAATAAAATTGCGTGGGGGTCCCCCCAAATTCCATACCAGGCCCTTCAGGTCTGGTATGGATATTAAGGGAAACCCTGCACCAATTTTTTTTTTAAATGGCGTAGGGTCCCCCTCAAAAACCATACCTGTCTGGTATGGATTTTAAGGCGAACCCTGAGCCAAAATAAAAAAAATGGCATGGGGTCCCCCCAAAAATCCATACCAGACCCTTATCCAAGCACGCAACCTGGCAGGCCGCATGAAAAGGGGGGGGACGAGAGAGCACCCCCCCCTCTTGAACCGTACCAGGCCACATGCCCTCAACATGGGGTGGGTGCTTTGGGGTAGCCCCCCAAAGCACCTTGTCCCCATGTTGATGGGGACAAGGGCCTCATCTCCACAACCCTTGCCTGGTGGTTGTGGGGGTCTGTGGGCGGGGGGCTTATCGGAATCTGGAAGCCCCCTTTAACAAGCGGACCCCCAGATCCCAACCCCCCTGTTTGAAATGGTAACAGGTACATTGTACCCCTACCATTTCACAAAAAAAGTGTCAAAATGTTAAAAGACCACAAGACACAACTTGGGACAAGTCCTTTATTAAAAAATTAAAAAATAAAAATGGCCCACGAAGCCTACTCATCTTCTTCTCTCGCTCCGCCAACGGAACGGAAAAAAAAAATAAAAAGATCCGCCTTCATGGGAGGCACCCACCTTATGACGCTTCAGCGCGATGACAGTTCTTTTATAACTGAGGAAGGGGCCACACGGTGACTTACCCAGGTGAACCCACCCCCCTCTGGCGCACGGGGACTTCCCAATGGCTTCCCTGTGGCGTTAGAGGGGGACGAGGCCATCTGGGTACATAAACGAGTGACCTGCCCCCCTCTGATGTCTCTGAAGGACTTTTCCCAAGATGTGTCTTGTGGTTTTTAACATTGTTATACTTTTTTGTGAAATGATAGGGGTACAATGTACCCGTTACCATTTCAAACAGGGGGAGGGGTGGGATCTGGGGGTCCCCTTGTTAAAGGGGGCTTCCAGATTCCGATAATCCCCCCGCCCACAGACCCCCACAAGAACCGGGCAAGGGTTGTGGGGATGAGGCCCATGTCCCCATCAACATGGGGACAAGGTGCTTTGGGAGGCTACCCCAAAGCAAACTCCCCATGTTGAGGGCATGTGGCCTGGTACGTTTTCCTGTGGCCTGCCAGGTTGCATGCTTGAATAAGGGTCTTGTATGGATTTTTGGGGGGACCCCACGCCATTTTTTTTATTTTGTCGCGGGGTTCCCCTTAAAATCCATACCAGACCTGAAGGGTCTAGTATGGATTTTGAGGGGGACCCCTACACCATTTTTTTTTAATTGGCACAGGGTTCCCCTTAATGTCCATACCAGACCTGAAGGGCCTGGTATGGAATTTGGGGGGACCCCCACGCAATTTTTGAAAAAAAATTTGGTTCGGGGTTCCCGTTAATATTCATACCAGACCCAAAGGGCCTGGTATGGATTTTTGGGGGACCCCCATGCCATTTTTTTCAATGACTTTTATCTGTATTGCCGAGACCCGACAATTCATTATAGCCGCGAGTAGTTTTAAATTACTTTTTTTTTCCTTTAGAAATGTCATTTTGTGCAGGGACTGTTCTAAGAAATTTAAAGGAATATTTCACTTTTATTGTTTCACTTTAAGCATTATTAAAATCACTGCTCCCGAAAAAACGGCCATTTTTAAAACTTTTTTTGCATTGATACATGTCCCCTGGGGCAGGACCAGGTCCCCAAACACTTTTTATGACAATACCAAGCATATAAGCCTTTAAAATTAGCACTTTTGATTTCTCCCATAGACTTTTAAAGGGTGTTCCGCGGCTTTCGAATTTCCTGCAAACACCACAAATTGTTCGCTACTCGGCGAACAGGTGAACACCCGATGTTTGAGTCGAACTTACGTTCGACTCGAACATCGGGCTCATCCCTAATTATTTATGACACATAACCAGGTGTTAAGTCTTAAGAGAAATCACTAGCAGGGCGACTCGTTAGTCCTACCCCAAAATTATGGAAACCAAGTTGCACATTCTTCTGAATTTATTGTGTGCAGAGACATATTTGTTACCTATTTGAGCTTATAGAGATCGCTCAATACCGGTAGTCAAAGACTACCAGTGTAGCCTCAGTTGTAGCAGCCCCTGTTCTCTTAAGGCAAATAAGCTTACCCATACTTAGTTGTCACCCTGACTTTATATACAATGCTATAGTCACTGGCCAGGTTGTACTAGAGGACCCCAATCATAGAAGACTCATCAGAGGAGCCAAGAGGGACCATCTGAGAGGACCCCAATCATAGAAGACTCATCAGAGGAGCTTCACATTAAGCTCCGGAACAGGACAGCATCAGCGATTGTCTCCTGGTAACGCGCCATTGAAGGTGCTCTGCCAACCGGTCACCTGTGAAGGAAGTTTATGAGATCTTAGCAGTGTTCCTGTGGTTCTACTAAGCCTGTTTTGACTCCCCTGAGTTAGGGCGGTCGCAGGCTTTCTGGTAAGCCTCCATTGTTTATTGAAAGGTGACGGGCAGCAAAAGTGGTGGAAAACACAGACCCAGGGTCTCGCATTGGAAATCTTCCATTTGGATAATTTCACTTATGAACTGTTTTTTTGTCACAAAAAAAAAAATCTGTGCATGTTCACTACTAATGGAGGAATCACACATGGACTATTTTTTATTAGATGCTTTCATTTGCACCTGATTTTGATCACTATTGATATATTGGAAATAGATTGTATACATTGTTTTCATACACATCATACTCACTTGTAGTATATTATCCAGCGCTGCACTCCTACCTTTATCCTGTACTAGAGGTCAAGCAGTGATATACAAATGAGTGCTTGTGGTCTTTGGAGGAATCAGGCATGAACTGATGTTTCAGAGTAGCTAGTAGTGAAATTCAGAGGCAGGCAGAAGTCAGGACTTTCAGTGGTCAGTAGCATAATCTAAGGACAGGGGGAGGTCAGGACAGGCAGTAGACAATTAGCATTCTATAAACAGGCAAATGTCATGGCAGGTGACAGACAATAAGAGTAATCCAGAAAAAAGCATAGACATGGGCAGCCAGCAGCCAGTAAGCATAATTCAGAAACAAGCAAAAGGTCAAGGCAGGCAGCAGACAATAGGGTAATCCAGTGAAAGGTCAGCAAGGTCAGAACTGTTAATACAGAGCAGAGTTCTGGGCTTGTGATGTTTAAACAGAGCGCCTAGGATGCCACAGCCAATCAGAGAAGAGAGGAGCTACTGGTAGAGATGGGCCTGTTGACCTGCAGCTACATCAAAAATAAAGGGTAAAATGTTGGCTACAAACCAATACTATGATATACTGTATAGTAAAAAAATAAATATTTGACATAGCTATCAACTGCCCCTTATATCCAAAGACAGCACCAGATTTTGGATATTTGCCCCTGGAAACCTTTGCCCCTGCAAATTTCACTTTTTTAATAAGCAACATTGTCATTGGTTTTCTGACTGGTATAATGTATGTCCCCAAACAGTGGCGGCCCGTCCATCCGTTCTCCTATATGCTCCCAATCAGTATTGCAGTAAGAATTTTTCCCTTCTAATTTTTCTCCCAACTGTGAAAACCAAGGCCGTAATATAATGTGATGGATCGCTTGCTATCCTTATCTATTATGAATGTGGAAAATGGTGCATTGTGGGACACATGCCCAGTTGTACAACCTTTGCCTATAAACAAAATCAGTTCACCGAAGGCTTCCTGCCTGGAGAGTGTAAGCAATTCATAATCTCTTTATCAGATGCTTCAACAAAACACACTGAAACTACCTCCAGAACCTTTTCATCTTTTAACCCCTTTGTTGTTGCCTGGGGGCAAACAGACAAGACATCATAGAAAAGGGTTAAAACTAGAACCTGCAGTCCCCTAATGAACACTCTTCTGGGGCCTGAGTGCTGTTTGCTGTGTGATCATTTAAGTTAGTTAATTTTTAATAGTGTTGAAATTTTCATTTTAATAATTTAAAAGGCTTATTTATTAGATCATATCAAGCGATAATGCCAATTATAGCTGTGCTGTGTTACCTGCTAGGTAGTGAGATAGTGCCAGCCACCAGGCACATGTTTTTACAAGCTTAGAGCTTTCATCTGCAAATATTGGAACATAGTAGCATGAAGACACATGGGTACACTTATGCAATGTAGATTTTAGTGAAATGAAGCATTTATGCTACAACCTTGAAATGTAGGTTTATGAAACATAGTTGATTACCACCTTACCATAATAAAAATAATTATTTTTGGGCCATTTCTTTTGAGCAACTATTGTGCTGATTGTCCTTTAGGTGATTAAAAAAAGCATGATAGCGTGTTGCTGATTGTATTCACCTCTTGCTTGACTAGTTGTCATCAGGATCCCAAAAAAATGAAGACATATCCTCCTTGATATTGACTACAAAAGCCAAAGCACATATTTACTTAACTAAACAGAAAAATTTACTTTTTTTTACACAATCATAAGTATTATTATTATTATTATTCAGGATTTATATAGCGCCAACAGTTTGCGCAGAGCTTTACAACATGAGGGCAGACAGTACACTTACAATACAAATCAATACAGGAGGAATCAGAGGGCCCTGCTCGTTAGAGCTTACAAACTAGAAGGAAGGGTCAAGTGGAAACAAAAGGTAATAACTGTGGGGGGTGAGTTGATGGACAAAATGAAAAAACAGTTGTTAGGTGTGGGTAGGGTAGGCTTCTCTGAAGAGAAGGTTTTTCAGGGATCGTCTAAAAGCTAATAGAGCAGGAGATAAGCAGACAGATTGGGGTAGGGCATTCCAAAGGATTGGAGAGGCTTTGGAAAAGTCCTGGAGGCGAGCATGGGAGGAGGTGACGAGGGAGCTAGAGAGCAGGAGGCAGTGCTGGGACAAGGCCATCTGGTGCCCAGGGCAAAGATGGCAAACTGCTCCCCCCCCAGGTATAAAGAGTCAGTGCCCTTTCAAAACCAGAAAACACTTAAAACAATACAACAATACAATACTGTAGCTGCAGCCCCGTTGCAGTATATGTACTGCGGCGGATCGGCAAATGGTTAAATTGTAAGTTCACTTTACAGAAAATCTGTAAGGTGAACTTACATTGGACTCCCTCCCTATCCCCCCTAGTCCTGCTAACCTAGGGTCCAGCGATCCCCTGCACTGACCCCTTTACATTACACAGCCCCCTGCACCTCTTGACCCCTTTACATTATACAGCCCCCTGCACCACTTTACATTACACAGCACCCTGCATCTCTGGACCCCTTTACATTACACAGCCCCCTGCGCCTCTGGCCCCTTTACATTACACAGCCCCCTGCACCTCTGGGCCCCTTTACATTACACAACCCCCTGCACCACTTTACATTACACATCAGCCTGCATCTCTGGACCCTTTTACATTACACAACCCCCTGCATCACTTTACATTACACATCAGCCTGCATCTCTGGACCCCTTTACATTACACAACCCCCTGTGCCTCTGGGCCCCTTTACATTACACAGCCCCCTGCACCTCTGGGCCCCTTTACATTACAAAGCCCCCTGCACCTCTGGACCCCTTTACATTACACAGCCCCTGCATCACTGGACCCCTTTACATTACACAGCCCCCTGCACCACTTTACATTACACATCAGCCTGCATCTCTGGACCCCTTTACATTACACAGCCCCCTGCGCCTCTGGGCCCCTTTACATTACACAGCCCCCTGCACCTCTGGGCCCCTTTACATTACAAAGCCCCCTGCACCTCTGGACCCCTTTACATTACACAGCCCCCTGCACCACTTTATATTACACAGTACCCTGCATCTCTGGACCCCTTTACATTACACAGTCCCTTGCGCCTCTGGGCCCCTTTACATTACACAGCCCCCTGTGCCTCTGGGCCCCTTTACATTACACAGTCCCCTGCGCCTCTGGATCTCTTTACATTACACAACACCATGCATCTCTGGACCCCTTTGTATTACACAGCACCCTGCAGCTCTGGACCCCCTGCATGTTACACAGACCCCCTCTTGAGTACAGACCCCCCCTTCAGTGTAGCCCCCCGTTCAGTGCAGACCCCCCTTCAGTGTAGCCCCCCGTTCAGTACAGACGCCTTCTTCAGTGTAGCTCCTCGCTCAGTGCAGACCCCCGTTCAGTGTAGCCCCCCATTCAGTGCAGACCCCCCTTCAGTGTAGGCCCCCGTTCAGTGCAGATGTCCCCGTTCAATGCAGACCCCCCTTCAGTGTAGCCCCCCATTCGGTGCATACCCCGCTTCAGTGCAGACGCCTCCTTCAGTGTAGCCCCTCGCTCAGTGCAGACCCCCTTTCAGTGTAGCCCTACACTCAGTGCAGACCCCCCTTCAATGTAGCCCCCCCACTCAGTGCAGACCCCCCTTCAGTGTAGCCCCCTCCCCCCTGTTCAGTGTAGCCCCAATTCAGTGTAGTGTGCAGACCCCCCCCCCATTCAGTACCTCAGATCAGCGCGGCGGCACATGCTCAGCAGATCCCCTCCCCCTGTTTACACTTAAACAGAGAGGAGGGGGAGGTGGCTTCACTCTGCTCGGCTGTGCCTGTGTGACATCCGGGATCACACAGACAGACAGAATAGGGGATGGTAGAGGAGGGCAAGAGGAGGGGATGGTAGGTGCAGCGGTGTCACCCTGCACCCCCTGCACCCCCCTCCCCCTCGCATCACAATATAGATCACAATATAGATCACATCTCAATGCCTGTGCCTGTCACTGCGGCGCTGCCACCGCTTCAATCCCGGGGGGGGCGGCCTGACAGCCCCCCTCAGTGTGTGGTACCCGAGGTGGCCCGCCCCCCACTTAGTACACCTCTGCACTCGGCACATTTTTTGTAAGCAGGCGCAGCTCTGCAGTGTTGTAGGGGCGGCCGGTGGCAGTTGCTAAGAAAGTTTAACAGCACACTGCCTGCCAGCACTGCGCCCCCTTCCAACAATAAATTGCTCCGCCCAGGGCATCCGCCCCTTCCGCCCACCCCTTGTACCGGCCCTGGCAGGAGGTCTTGAGAGGAACGAAGAGAACAAGTAGGTTGGTATTTAGAAACTAGGCTAGTGATTTAGCTGGGGGCTAATTTGTGGATGTCTTTGTACTTAGTTGTTAGTATTTTGAATTTAATTCTTTGGCCAAGCAGAAGCCAGTGGAGGGATTGACAGAGGGGGGTAGCTGAGACAGCGATTGGTAAGGTGGATGAGTCTGGCAGCAGTATTCATGATGGATTGAAGAGGTGATAGACTATGTAGAGGTAAGCCAATAAGCAGGGAGTTGCAGTAGTCAAGGCGAGAGATGACCAGTGAAGGAATTAAGAGCTTTGTTGTGTCATTAGTTAGAAAGGGGCGTATTTTGGAGATGTTGGGGAGGATACAACTAACACGAAAGGCAGGCATAAAATCAGTTAATCCTACAGTATATCACTCTGCACTATCCATGCTTCGGATGCTTTGCACCACCTCCAAAATATATAACTGTAACGCTTACCCCTGAAGGGGCCACTGAGAATATACCTGGGTCTCTCAATGTAGTACAAAGGCTGCCAGTCATATAAGCACAGTTCCATGCACATCAGTAATTCAAACTCAGTCTAGGGGAGGGGGATTTGGGGGTCACAGAAAACTCCAAAGTGATCAGTAACAATGAGAGGAGGACAAACATCTCTCAGATTTTTCAATAGCAGCTTTATTGAGGTCACAGGGAATGGCCAGTGTATCTGGGACCCCACCACACCAGTTCATAAAACCACTTCTGGCACTTGGTTCCCCTATGGCATTTTGCACAGCTATCAGTTCCCAACAAGGTCTTTACTCACAGTATACCAGGAGCTGTCTGCCACCCAGTATCTGCAGGTAGATCCATAGTAAGAGATAACAAGCACCTTCTTCAGACCCAGGCCTTCCAGCAAATGTAATCCTCAAGCAAACTTCTACAGGTTGTCATCCCAGCAGCTGCTGAGGCCCAGACAGTAGTCTCTTGTCTTAGTAACTCTCTCCCAGGGGACACAGTCCCCTCGGGACACTGTAACTCTCTGAAGAGGATGGAACCCTCAGAACATTTATCACATCCCCAGACATCTTCTGGATGCCTCCTTCAAGAGATTGGTTGGGGCATGATAAATATTTAACTGATCATCTAAATATCCCTCTCCTATGCTTTGAAAACTTCTTTCAGAGGCAGGTGGGAGCAATCAAACTCTCAGCTCAAGAAATACAGATCAACACAATCAATCATTGCTGCACTCCCTAAAATGGAGCCAAAAAATAAATTTACGTAGCAGCCTATCTAGAGGAGGGCGCTGCACAACATGACAAAAGAAACAACTTCTGCAGTGGCTCTAAGGGACCAAACCTTGCAGTCAATTGGTGTCACCACTGCCAGACAGTTCCTTACTAATGTTTTACCAACTGTGTCTATCTTAGCTGTCTTCATACCCGGTGTCATGTTGAGATGCCAGGCCCTTTCCCAGACCACTGGAAGTAAATGAGAGCATATCCATTTAACTTAACATTTAAAGTGTCACTAAACCCACAACAGTAAAATCAGTCTGTATATGCAGTAAAGCATGCTTGTTATACTCACTGTGGAACCTAAGGGGTTCATATTTTGCATTGTGTAAAAAGGTTGTTTGATCCTGCCTTCTCTGATCCTCGCCTTCTTTTACTGTCCCCAATCCATCTTCTGATAGAACAGAGCCTTGGAGGTACTCTGCACATGCTCAGTGTGGTGTGTATTGCTAGAGATATTTTTTTTCGTTTCCTTGGAAGGGTGCTTATGATCGGCACAGGGCCAATCAGCACTGTCCAGACAGAAAGTCAGGGGTCCTGCAGCCTCATAGGACTGACAGAGGAGAATGAACAATTCTCCTACAAGCTTTAATCAGTGCTTGGCCAGATGCTGATAGAAGTCACAAGACTGCTCTAACTGCTGATGAGAAAATGTATTTAGCAGTTTAAATTTACTAAAACAATTGCATTTCCATGTTCTGTGTACTGTGGGAGACCAGATATAGTGAATGGAGGGTCCTTTGTTAACTGTAAGCAAAATAAGCCAGATCCAGGGCATTTTGATAAACACAAACAAAACTAGACAGAAACAGAGGGAGCTGCATGAGCTACGGGAGGCTAAACCTTGACCACGTGAGAACAAGTACAAGGAAACTTGAATAATAGACAGCACTAAGAGCATAGATTTTCAAGGCTCATGTAAGCTATGAAGGAAGTGCCTTAAATATGTTTGCAGAGATGCTCACATGTGTGCACCACAGCTTTCCAGGTCCAGGCTGAGAGGAGACTGACCCCAAGCCATCTTCATCAAGGCAAGCAGGGCCGTCTTTAGCGCAGGGCAAACGGGGCACTTGCCCTGGGCCCAATCTTTGTTGGGGGGCACGCGCTA
Source organism: Lithobates clamitans (assembly GCA_037952925.1). Taxonomy (NCBI): domain Eukaryota; kingdom Metazoa; phylum Chordata; class Amphibia; order Anura; family Ranidae; genus Lithobates; species Lithobates clamitans. The sequence continues at coordinate 5,389,484 of JBBGZY010000922.1, read as the reverse complement.
CCTGTGAATTGGGGCCCCATAACAGCTTTGCAGAGCACACAGAGGACACGGGAGGCTGTATTCCTGCGCTAGCCAGATGAGAGGGGGTGGGGCCAGGAGCTCCACTGACGCTCTGACCCCACCCACGTGCAGCCTGTATACTCGAAACAGAGCGTCTGTAGTGAGAGCCAGTGATCGGAGTGGGAGCGCCAGTGGAGCTCCCGGCCCCGCTCCCTCTATACTGGCTGGTGAATACAGAGGTCCGGGGGCGCATGTCCGTAGTCTCTAGTAATCTCCTGCAGTATGTCTGTATTCTCTAGTAATCTCCTGCAGTATGTCTGCAGTCTCTAGTAATCTCCTGCAGTATGTCTGTAGTCTCTAGTAATCTCCTGCAGTATGTCTGTAGTCTCTAGTAATCTCCTGCAGTATGTCCGCAGTCTCTGGTAATCTCCTGCAGTATGTCCGCAGTCTCTGGTAATCTCCTGCAGTATGTCCGCAGTCTCTGATTGTCTCCTGCAGTATGTCTGCAGTCTCTGATTGTGTCCTGCAGTATGTCCGCAGTCTCTGGTAATCTCCTGCAGTATGTCCGCAGTCTCTCATTGTCTTCTGCAGTATGTCCGCAGTCTCTGAACCTCTCCTGTAGTATGTCTGCACTCTCTGACACTCTCCTGTAGTATGTATATTAATGTGCCCCTTTACTTGCTCAATTATTTGGGATTGCTCCACTGCTCAGTGAGAGGTAATAATGTGCATTAACCTCTAGCAACCAATCAGCGAACAGTAGTGATCTGCTTTGATATCTAGCAACCAATCAATAAGTGGTAATGATGTGCTGTAACCCCTAGCAACCAATTAGTGAGCACTAATAATGTACATTAACCTCTAGCAACAAATTGGCAAGCAGAAATTATGTGTTGTAACCTCTAGAAACCAGCCAGTGAGCAGTAAAGATAGGCTGTAACCTCTGGCAAACAATTTCAATCGCTGCGTGATCTGCTGCAGTAAACTGATTTTGGCTTCTAGGAGGTTCTTTCACAGCCTAGAAGGAATTGTGCCCACTTTAGGTGGCCATACCAAACTATGGCTCTACTGGTGCAGCACCAACATCGGTCATTCCATGTGAGGAAACTCAACTAAGGCCATGCTGCAGATAATACACCAGCAGCAGCTGCCATCAGTGAGCACCTGTGTGATTATGGTATGAGGATAGGCTCAGGGGACTAGGGTTCTTTTCACTACATCAATGGTTCAATGTTCAGGACACGTGTCGCCCTTTGAGAGGCAACTAAAATGGATAAATACTGTCAAGCCCCTGTACAATATTTATGGCTATTATTGCTAAGACAATAAAATCTCATTTCTATTTCAATACAATCCCTCTTCATCCCTCCCTCTTATACTGAAGCCTAACCAGGCTGCTTACATACTGTCCAGTGACTGCACAATATTAGAAGCTATTACCTCTCACATAATAGACTCTAAGGTTTATTTCAAAATAAAACCTGCTTTGTCTCTGACTCTTATATTGTGATGTAACCAAGCTGCCTACATAACGTCCAACCACTATACAATATTTGTGGCCATTGTCCCTCAGAAAATGCACTCTAATTTATATTTCAAGATAAAACCTGCCTTATCTCTCCCTCTTATACTATGGCCTAACCAAGCTGCTTATATACTGTCCAGCCAGTGTAAAGTTCAGATCTGTCAAACTTTGCACCAGATACGCAGAGGCTTTGGTGAATTGTAACCTGGGCAGATTTGCTTGACGCTGTTGCCCAGGAGGCTGCCTTTGGTACTCACCAAACTTTTGTAGGGCAAACAGGAGTCCACCAATACACTTGACAGTGATTCAAAGTTGTGAAATGTTGACAAAGAACTACCTTGAGACAAGTGTGGAGACACAAGACACCATGAACCAACCTGTATCACCTCAACTCATGTTAAGTGATGGTTCCCACTATAGTTTCTAAACAAGCAAATGTGCTTCTCATGCTTCTGTTGCCTTTTCTTTATCCAGGGAACAATGGATGAGTGTCTCTGTGTCTCTGTTGGTAAAAAGTCCGCTCCCAGCATAACTGATCTCTGCAAGAACCTATTTGTTGATATAAAGTAACTGCAGTGTTGAGGGCTAATATGCTAGAATCTGTGGTGCTGTATACCTGTTACAATGTTTCCAGGAGAAGAGTGCTCCATCAGTCCAAAGGGCCCCAACAGTGTTGTTAATTTAATTTTTTTAAAGACACATGCCATGACAGCTTGACTGTCCTAATATAATCCTTTATTTTATATTTGTGTCCTTTGTAACAATTAAGCTGCATTAGCAAGATTTTAATAATGATGTTATGTAATACCCATCATTGTTAGAGGAACAGAACTCAAGCAGGATGCTATTACACCCTAGAGAGCTGTACAACATACAAAAAAACTATGCACGAAAATATAAATGTTCATGAATGCATTCGATTGACATGCGACTATCTTAACTTAGTTTAGGTGGAAAAACAAATTCATACCTTTACGGATATTTATGTTTTTTATCAGCCTCCATTATTTTTGCACTCAATATAATAATTTCTGGATTGCTGACAATCCTGGTCCCCAAGAGGTGAGAAAATAACTGCATGCTGACAGCAGGTCCTTGACTTCCAGATTTAAAGATTACATCCAAAAAAACATTTTTTTTTGTTTGTCCGGATTTGGCCAACTTTGCGGTATAGTAACTGTTTTTCTACTATTGAACGTTTTTCTTTTAGTTAGTGTTTGTTGTCCAGTGGAATTTGAAAGGTGTTTAATACAAGCTATTTCATGAAAGCTTTCAGGATAACTTAGATTCCTTCTTCAGGCTTTATACATAAGGGGTGTAAGCTATCCTGAAAGCCTGCACATTTAATAACTTAAAGGAGGAGTAGGGCCAAAGCTCTTTTGGCCCTACTTCTCCTGGGGATCACTGGAGTACACCTCATTCTGTAACCAACGTAACTCAGCCTGTCCAGACTCTAGAGCAGTGGTTCTCAACTCCAGTCCTCAAGACCCACCAACAGGCCAGGTTTGCAAGATAGCTGAAATACATCACAGGTGATATCACTTGCTGCTCAGTGATTGCAGTATTCTAGTCTGCAACTCCCCAAGGTAATACTTAAAATCTGGCCTGTTGGTGGGTCCCGAGGACTGGAGTTGAGAACCACTGCTCTAGAGACATCCCAACTTTAATGTCGGGATCCACTCACATGTCTGGCAGGCAGCTGGCTCAGCCTCTCAGCTTGCCACTGAAAGCCTAAACCAGCTGCTCCTGCCGCCTCCGCAGCCCAGTGCTCTTGTGACTGCTGGAGGGGCAGAGCCTTAAGAGTGCTCACTGAAGGCCAAGAACCAAGCGATTAGTGGTCTTTGATTGCTCAGTTCTCGATGTAGAGGTGGCAGGTGAAAGATGCAGAATCGAACCAATGCTGCATTACCTAGGTGAGTATGAATGTTATTATTATGTTTTTTTCATGTCCGGCACTTCTTTTTTAAGTTATACAGTCAAAGATATCACTTGATCTCCAAACCTTCTCAAGTAAGATAATGACATTCTTGTGGCTTGATATCACTTGGTAATTATAAAAGACTCTGCTAAAATGATGTAATTGTGGATTTGGTAGAATGACACCAATGTCACCATGTATGGTATATCTCATTGTACTAATTTTGACAGCAGAAAAATGGTTTGTTTTTCCCTTGTAAAATAGTAGCGTACTCTGGTTGTAGAGTTCCCGTTATTGTTCCACACTGTTTTTGCACTTGGTCCCATTTTTTCTAAGACTAGCCTAGCCTTGTTGCAATGAATCTGTCTCTCATTTCTGCATTCCTAATGTGCCAATTCGTTTTTTTTAAGTGATAGAAAAAGGTGCCAATGATTGTACCTACATACAGAGCAACTGAGGCCAGAGTTGAAACAAGACTGGAATAGTGGTAGTGGATAACTGTTAACTTTCTAACTTTTTCTTTGGCAGAGGTTTCTAAACGGTAGCCCTTTGCCTGACATTATCTGGGCCCTGGGGGCACTATTACTCTCGCTGACACCAACAGTGGGGGATAAATCTTGCCTGTCACCAAAAATGCAGAACTATTCCTCCCACTGACACCAATGAAGGTGCACTATTCTTCCCACTGACACCAATGAAGGGGCACTATTCCTCCCACTGACAACAATGAAGGGGCACTATTCCTCCCACTTACACTAAAGATAGGACGCAATTCCTCCCACTGACAGCAACAATGGGGCACTATGCCTCCCACTGACAGCAAAGATAGGGCACTGTGCCTCCCACCGACAGCAACAATGGGGCACTATTCTACCCCTTCTAAACCATACCAAAGATGGGGCATTGTTTATTCCCACTGACGCCAGGACATTTTCTAGTTACACAGGCCCCAGCCTGGCCCCCCTAAAGTCTGAAGTAAACTGGCCCTTTGTTTAGAAAATTTAGAGACCCCTGTTCTATGGTAAGGATACCTACTTGTTAAAGGGAATCTTGCCCTTTAAGTGGCTGGTTCTTATGAAAGAGCAACTATACATACATTGGCTTTCACTTTTACTGCACATTCCTGTCACTCTGTTGTCCCAGAAGAGTGTTTGGTCAACATTCAGTGCGTTCAGTTATGGTGGCGCATGTGAACCTCTCCCCTTCTTCCAAGGATGCAGTGCTTGAAGCTGAGTGGTTAATGTCAATGACACTGTCACCTGGGGGGGGGTTGTCACTGACTTTGTGCAAGCTTACACAGGGTCTGAGTTCCCAGCTTCGTTGGGGGAATTGAGGGGCGTAGGAGTGCAGATATGGTGAGCATCACTGGGAAGACATTGTTCTTCAAGAGAACCTGTCATTTTGCCCATTAATTGTTTCTCTAAAGTTTTAGTACCCCTCAGTTATGGTCATTGTCTGATGTTGGCTCTAGCTGGTTTAGGAACAACTTGGGGATCATCATTTTTGTCCATAGCTACCTATACTAATTTATCGTTACACCAAGATGTGGACAGGGATGAGCTGAATACTCAGTATATTGAAAAGCACACTCACAGGATACAACTTTATATATCAATTGTTAAAGCTATCCCAAAAATATCTTATGTCTATGCCCATTAATACATTAAGTCTGCCGTTCACCTTACCCAGGTGGCAGATAACAGTTTATCACCGTGTTCCCAGCTAGTACAAAGCTAGTCCTAATTGCGTCTACAATTCATTTGATTTGAGATCAGCCATTACTGCATCCACCCCTCCCCTGGGCATTCACACGTTCATTATCACTCTTTACTGTAGAGTGGTCATCCACGGGCTCTCCCCTCCAAGAAGCCGCTCCGATAAAAATAGATCAGCCTTGCAATGGATGCAGTTTTAATTACCAACATCCAGGCAGGCTCCCATCCTCGCCAGGCTGTTTCTGCACTAATTAAAGTGAGGAGGAGTTTATGGAGAGGACACAAACTCTGCCTTACTCCCTCATCTATTATTTACAGGCAGCAATACAAATAATTTCCAATTTAAAAAGCCTGAACTGTCCGGATAACTGGGCAGTGCACAGCTAACGTTCACACTTTGACGTGCATGAAAAAGAAAGAAGAAATGGTAATAAATTAATCTCAGATCAGAAAAAATATACCTCTAAAGTCAAATAAAATACAATTCAGATGGTTCACATCTGTGCATTGTGCTGTGCTAAAACGCAGGTCTGATGTGGTGCATTGAGGATGTGCACGTGGTAAAATGCCCACATTATTGAAATGTAAATCTGTGAACCAGGCCTTAAATTGATTGTAAAGCTTTGTTTTTTTGTTTTTTTTTAAATAACAAACATGTCATACTTACCTCCACTGTGCAGTTCGTTTTGCACAGAGTGGCCCCGATCATCCTCTTCTGGGGTCCCTCAGCGGCGCTATCAGCTCCTCCCTGCATCGTATAACCCCCTAAGAGAAGTGCTTTCCCGGGGGGGTTACCTTGCGGGCATGCTCATGAGTCCAGAATTTGCGTCTATAGACACAGAATGCCAGACTCGGCCATGCCCCCCAGCGCCCGCGTCATTGGATTTGATTGACAGCAGCGGGAGCTAATGGCTGCGCTGCTATCAATCTGTCCAATCAAAAATCGAGAACCCCGGGCAGAGAGGAAGAGCGTGTCTCCGCTGTGGGAATTACAGAGCTCTGGTGAGTAAAACGGGGGGGGGGCTAGGGGGCCGGTCACTGTCAGAAGTTTTTTCACCTTAATGCATAGGATGCATTAACCACTTCAGCACCGGAAGAATTTACCCCCTTCCTGACCAGAGCACTTTTTGCGATTCGACACTGCGTCGCTTTAACTGACAATTGCGCAGTCATGCAACGTTAAATCCAAACAAAATTGATGTCCTTTTTTTCCCACAAATAGAGCTTTCTTTTGGTGGTATTTGATCAACTCTGCGATTTTTATTTTTTGCGCTATAAACAAAAAAAGAGCGACAATTTTGAAAAAAAAAGCAATATTTTTTACTTTTTGCTATAATAAATATCCCCATTTTTTTTTTAAAGCAAATTTTTTCTCAGTTTAGGCCGATATGTATTCTTCTACATATTTTTGGTAATAGAAAATTGCAATAAGCGTATATTGATTGGTTTGCGCAAAAGTTAGAGCATCTACAAAATAGGAGATAGATTTATAGCATTTTTATTATTTTTTTTTTCTAACATCATCATGTATGGTGCCCTGCATTGGAACTGATGGCACCAAAGGACAGTCCACCACCGGTGCATAGGGGAGTAGAGGAAAACACTGCCGACTACCAGGAGAGCAAAGGATCGAGTAAATGAAACTGCTTTTTGCACTCCGTTAGTCCTAAACAAGCATTTAACCCTCGTAGTATGGGGGTCCGATGTCATACCCAAGATCCATGGGCACGGAAATATCTACCATTAAACCTAGAAGGGTGTGCCATTGTGCATTTTGCAATTCTTCTAAAAGATTTTATCACCAGGACAGGAAGTCAGGGGAAATTTCTCATTTGGCACTCCACATAACAGTTAAAACCTGACAAACTTGTCCCAACTCCAGCTCAGCATAACTACAAAAAAAACAAAAAACTTTTTTAATGATTGGAGATTCACCTTAAAGCAGAACTCCAGCCAAAAAAAAAATAATATAACATAAATAGTCCATTAACAGACAACATAACAAAACTAACATTTGCTGCAATATTCACCTTCAATCCAGAGATTTCCGTACTTTTTTCTAAACTAGATGTTCTCAGTCTGATGGCTAGCATCATTTAACTTGTTTCCTCTGATCCCAGGTCATCTTGGACCTGCCCCAGCTTTTTACTGAATTTGAAACACCACACTGAAATATTAAAGTCTAAAGTAAGGTTTTATTTAAAACATCAGCTGGGTATAAGAGCCAATGTGTTTCAAGGGTCACAAAAATGTGAGGTCTGTTTCTGCGGACTTGAATAATGATTTTAACTGTATGTGAACCTTTATCTTGTAAAACAACACATTCAGTTTAAAGGAAAAGTATGGTCAAAGCTCTTTTATCCATACTTCTCCTGCAGGTCACAGGCATGCACTTAGTTCTGCAGCATGCTGTCAGCTGACATGGCAGAGCCAGTCAAGGCTCTGCAGGGATACTGACAATAATGTCAGGATCCACCCAGATGCCTGACTAAAAGCTGGCACAGACTCTCAGTAAACTGCTGAGAGCTGGAGCCAGTTGCCCTCGCCCCCTCCACAGCCCAGCACTCTAGTGAGCGCTGGAGGGGCAGAGCAGAGAGCTGGAGACTGCGGGTCACTGCTCTCTGTTCACTGAAGCTGAGAACTGAGCAATCAGTGGTTTTTGAATGCTCAGTTCTCAGTGTAAGGCAGCAGGGACAGATACAGCATTGGACCAATTTTTTTTCATGTCCTGCACTTCTCTCAGTCTAGTGAACACTGGAGGGGCAGAGCAGAGAGCGGTGCCTGTCAGTCTAGTGAGCACTGGAGGGGCAGAGCAGAGAGTGGTGCCTGTCAGTCTAGTGAGCACTGGAGGGGCAGAGAGCGGTGCCTGTCAGTCTAGTGAGCACTGGAGGGGCAGAGAGCGGTGCCTGTCAGTCTAGTGAGCACTGGAGGGGCAGAGCAGAGAGCGGTGCCTGTCAGTCTAGTGAGCACTGGAGGGGCAGAGCAGAGAGCGGTGCCTGTCAGTCTAGTGAGCACTGGAGGGACAGAGCAGAGAGCAGTGCCTGTCAGTTTAGTGAGCACTGGAGGGGCAGAGCAGAGAGCGGTGCCTGACAGTCAGAACTCTGTGCTCTTAACGAACCAGAGAACTGAGCGATTGCTCAACATTTTTAGTGTAGAAGCAGCGGATAACAGATGCAGCATCAGATTCATGCTACATCTACATAGGTGAGTACGTATGTTTATTTATTTTTTAATCTTGCACATCTATTTAAAAAAAAAGAAATGCAAGGCAAAACATGTATATACTGTATATAAATATAAACAATATAAAAACATTTTTTACTAAGTGATCAAATGACCTCTGTTCTCAACTGCATAAGAGGCTTAGACAGCTGGGGGTGGAGACTGCAGGGGAGGAAGAGGCAGAGAAACAGCAATACACTGATCTTCCCAGTGATAAGCTGTGTGTGGGGGGAGGAGGGGTGTCAGCAAGTCTGTCCCTTGAAGTACAGGTAAAGTGTTCTCCTAATAGAATGCATAGAAGAAAACTGACCATGCTGGGAGTTAAGTGCTTCCATGCCCTGTAGTGGTCAGTTCACAATTGGAAAGTATAGAGACTGGCAGGATCACCAGTGATTTCACACAAAGGAAGCAATACAAAGAGAACAGGATACATGGTCCAACATACACATATCAGGATCATGAAATGTTAGGGTAACATGCACTTTAAAATCCTTTCCTGCCCAAGCTGCCTGAGTGCCCCACAGGGACATCAACATAATATTCATAAAAATTCATTAAGAAAGTGTCGCCAATATCTTAAGATTCTAGTGCCATCATTTCACTACACTAGGCACCCAGCATTTTACTGGACAATGAACGAGAAGCAGCACAGTGATGAGCTCACCACTCTGTCCCTCTGCTTTCTTCTCCTATCAGCGTGCTCCTTGTCATTGCATGAACTGATTGGCTCCTTGTACTGCTTCTTCCCTCACACTCCAGCCCTGTTGTACAGGTGGCTGATATCAGGTTATATTCAGAAATTGAGATAACACTCCTAAGGCCACATCAGTATAAACTTGATTGGAAGGAATGATAAAGAGCCAAAAGGCCCTAATTCAGACTTTACAGGCAAGATGGACGAGAGCATAATAAAATTAGTACTTTATTAACAATGAATCACAACAGACAGGTCAAGTAAAAAGAGAATTAAAAACATGCAGTAAACATGTGATGGTTTTATGGTCAGTGTGTCCTGACAAAGCGAAATAGCGAAACGCGTTGACGCACAGGGGCTCACTGCTGTCCATTTGGTGTCAACCTCCTGTTTACATTAGACATTTATGACCATCACATGTTTACTGTATGTTTTTAATTCTCTTTTTACTTGACCTGTCTGTTGTGATTCATTGTTAATAAAGTACTAATTCTATTATACTCTCGTCCATCTTGCCTGTCCGAATTAGGGCCTTTTGGCTCTTTATCCTTCCTTCCAGGTCATATTCAGGTACTTACACTAAAAACATGACTTTATTGATGTAGTATTGATGACACAGCTGCCACAGAATAACCCAAAATTTGGATTGTGACAACTGTGAGCAAAGGATAATTAAAAAAAAATACATGGGAGTCATTTTTCATTGCTGGTAAAGTGAACCCGCCTTTTTTACAATTTTTGGGTGTTTAAATTTGAACAGTTTTAGCAGCAGTGAACATAAATCCTTTTCTCAGCCATGGCCAGAATACCGTTCTCTTCCACTAAGTCCAATTCACAGTGGAAGTTCTCATCTACACGGCGCCGCCAATTGTAGCCGCTGATCATGAAAGTAGAGCGTATTAAAGGGAACCTCTGTCCCCCAGAGCTTACAAGCACAATGTTGCATGTTTCTGAAATGTGTATTTGATCCTGTGAACATTCTGTTCAAAGGACAGCAAGATAAGACAGAAAGACTCTTTTCTTTAGTCCGTCCTTCTAGCGAACCCTTGGGAGGGTTAAACAGGCTCAGATGCAGGCCGATATGATAAAGAAGCAAGGGGAGCGCTGCCTTGTTTTAGGCTAGGGACCCTCCGAGGGTGCAGCCACACTCCAGAGAAGCCGGTCCCAGGCACATGGCCCCAGCTGTCACTGTGAGCGATGAATTACATGCTATAAGAAGGTGTTGACAGGAGCAGCTGGACATCACAGAGTGATGAAAAGAAAGCGAAATTCATTCAGAGTTCAGACAGACTGGCCCGCTGGGGGCACCGGCAGAGCCCAGAGTAGGAGCACTGCTCCACCTTCTGGACAACTGAGGGAACGTCCAGACACTCGTTTACCCTTTAAGTACTAGGAAGGCACCTTTTCGGTAACATTGAAACAGATAGGAATAGCCGGTATCCTGTTGTTTCAATGAAAACAAATAAAACATTGATGACTGTTTATTAAAGCATATGTAAACCAATGACTATAATTTCATATTAGCTTTAAAATGTTAATATAATTTCAAAGGTCGCTTTCAATTGAAAAGAAAAAAAAAACATAGAATAGAGAAGTGGGGTACAATACATTAAAAATTGCTTCAATTACTCAGATGTTACAATTCAATGGACCAGAGGTTCTCAACCACCAGGCCATGGTCACTCCCTCCTCCTGGGCCTCCATGTAGCTGCTGATCCCCTAACCTCTCACAGTGCCTCCCAGCTCTCATAGTGGCCTGCAGTGCCCCTCAACCTCCTAAATTGTCCCCTTGCTGCAGAGCCTTCAACCTCCCTATAGAACCCCCAGCCTTCAACAGCGTCCCACAGTGCCTCCCAGCTCTCTGTGGCCTGCAGTTCCCCTCAACCCCCTAAAGTGTCCCCTTGCTGCAGAGCCTCCAAACCCCCCCCCCCATAGAACCCCCAGCCTTCAACAGTGTGCCACAGTGCCTCCCAGCTCTCATAGTGGCCTGCAGTGCCCCTCAACCTCCTAAAGTGTCCCCTCGATGCAGAGCCTTCAACCTCCCTATAGAACCCCCAGCCTTCAACAGTGTGCCACAGTGCCTCCCAGCTCTCATAGTGGCCTGCAGTGCACCTCAACCTCTCAAAGTGTCCCCTTGCTGCAGAGCCTCCACCCCCCGCCCATAGAACCCCCAGCCTTCAACAGTGTTCCACAGTGCCTCCCAGCTCTCATAGTGGCCTGCAGTGCCCTTCAACCTCCTAAAGTGTCCCCTTGCTGCAGAGCCTTCAACCTCCCTATAGAACCCCCAGCCTTCAACAGTGTGCCACAGTGCCTCCCAGCTCTCATAGTGGCCTGCAGTGCACCTCAACCTCCCAAAGTGTCCCCTTGCTGCAGAGCCCCCCCCCCCCATAGAACCCCCAGCTTTCAACAGTGTGCCACAGTGCCTCCCAACTCTCATAATGGCCTGCAGTGCACCTCAACCTCCCAAAGTAGAACCCCCAGCATTCAACAGTGTACCACAGTGCCTCCCAGTCCTCATAGTGGCCTGCAGTGCCCCCCAACCTCCCAAAGTGTCCCCTTGCTGCAGAGCCTTCAACCACCCATAGAACCCCCAGCCTCAAACAGTGTCACAAAGTGCCTCCCAGTCCCTGCAGTACACTCCAATTGCTCACAGTGCCACTGGAAAGCCTCCAGCCTCCTGGAGATACCTCCACCCCCTTCCAGAGTCACCATCCCTCAATGTTGCACCAAGCTCCCGCCAGAAGCCACATCCCCTACGGTTGTCACCAAGTCTAATGCAGAGTTCACTAACCCCCTCCAGAACCCCCTATCCCCCCCCCCCACAATGACACATAGCCCTATCTAGAGCCCCCCAGTATTCCAATACATATTTTTTATTGGCATACTTTTTATTGTGTGAGTATAAACCTTTTTTTTTTTTTTTACTGTTGGGCATGGAAAGTTGTGGAAGAATTTACCTTGCCTTTGTTTCAATAAAGTTGAGAATCACTGTCATAGACAATTTAGAAAATGTGTAAAGAAAGGGGACTTTGTACGTAGCCCAACCCATTCAGTTTAAAAAAGAAATGAAAGGCAAAACGTGTGTATGGTTTAAAAAAATAAATAAATTAAAATATTATAAATACCTTTTTTCCCCCTTTTTTAAAAGTGATCACATTCCCCCAAATATATAAAATTACATTTTTGCTAAAATGCCACGGATGTAATGCTATGCTTTGCAGCCATGGCAGAAATGATACCCCCATCAAACAAGACCCATTTAGGTGAAAGTACTGTTCTGGAAGCGCCCCACAACCAGGTGCAAAGCATGCAGTTGGGGTGCCCTTGTGCGGGGTTGAAGCAATCAATATTTCTCCTCACCACCTGAAGAGTGAACAAATGCTGACTGCTCTTCAGAGAGCAAAGCCTGTTTAAACAAATCCTTGATTTTTTTCAAACTATTTTTTGAACTAAAAAAAAAAAAAAATTACTTTTAATAAAAAATGATATTTTTTTTGTTAACTGCCCTGTTGGGGGGCCTTTGGTGATATAAAAATAGATCCCTGATGTCTCACATTTGAGACAGAGAAGGGGAATGGGAAATAGATCCATCAGTCCCTTTCTGTGCAGCCTCAGTTGTACTGGACAGTGAATGAATGGGAAGCACTCTGAGGCAACCTGAATGGTCATAGAAGCGATCGGTATGGATCGCTCACTTTGTTTATTCAGGAAAGGAAAGGGCTGGTAAATAGGACATATTTACCCCCCCCCCCTGCTCCCATCCTGAAACATCCCCATGTGTGATTGCATTGCACCAGTTGCCAGCAGGAGAGGAGAGAAGGGAAGCCAGCAGTGCTGCAGGGGGGGGCAGATAGGGGGGCCTGGACAGCAGGGGGGCAGATAGGGGGGCCCAGAGAGCAGGGGGTGGGGGCACAAATACTGATCTCCCTGCAGCACAGGACAGAGAAAAAGGGGGAAAAGCCAGCAGCGCTGCAGGGGGAGCCACAAAAGTTGCCAATAAGGCAGTACAGCCGGCCCTCCTCGCTTTCCAGTCCCCCTTTTTAACTGATGGGGCCCAGCCCCGGTACAGGAGGCCCAGATGTACTGGCTTATCAGCAGCCCTGTGTAGGAAGGTTGGAGTGTAAGTGGAGTTTAAGTTTGAATTGCTGGCCTATTAAAGATGGAAGCTTTTGGGAAACCTAGTAATGTGTAAGACCTGAAGAATGGATCAACGTTTTCCTAAAAAGCTTCCATCTTCTTCTAGGTTTGACCATACCACCTAAACGCCAAACTCACGGAGTGTTTCCCTGCTACATTCTGAATACAGGAGGTCAGCCTCTTGATGCTTGAGCCATTCGGAAAATGCTTTCCATCAGGACTGTATACATTCTGCGACCATGGCAAAAATGAAATAGCACCACTGCCGAATGCAAGGCATTAAAGTGAATGGGGCCATGCCACAACGTACTGCCATTCACGCAGCTGTGGCGCAGTGGGTTGTCATTTTGAATTTTAAAACAGGTGATGAAGAGGAACAGATCACCTCCTCACTGTCTGTCAAGCGCCCTCTGAAAAGTGATCCACTGGTAATCACTTTTCAGAGGAGTGGCAATAATAGCCACACATGCAAATGAGCCCCTACATATGTTTAGAAATCTATGAATGATATGTTTAATACTATGTGTCAGAGGCAGAAATATGTTGTAATCGAGGCTTCGTTCACACCTGTGGCCAAGGGGGCAGTAAAACCAGACAGTTGAGCCATGGTTTTACTGTCCTCGACCTCCTGCCTAAACATCATCGTACAGTCATGCACATCTGTACTCATACGGCCGTAGCAAAACCTACACAGCAGGTCACTTTCATGAGGGGGCCCCCCGCTAAACGCAACTAATGCAGTTCTATGGGGCTTCACTGCAACCGCATGTAATGTACACAATTGCAGCGTACACTACTTACAGTATTAATTCAGACAGTGAGGAGGCGATATATCACCTCCTCCTCTCCACCTGTAAAACACCTCTGAAAAGCGATCTGAGCATGGATTTCTTTTTTAGAGAAACGCCAGTTCCTGCCGTACTTGTGAATGAGCCTTATGACAAATGACCTTTCTTTGGTTGAAAAACATTTGTTGAATTCCTCCACCAATATAAAAAAAAAGATTTTTTTTTTTACCCTTCCAGGCTGTCTTCTTGTACTGCGGATATATACGCAGCATACAGTTTTTCATTTATTTCACACCGTTCCTGTATTCTAATGTGTTTATTTTGTACATTAGGCTCTGACTTGGATCCACAAATAATGGTTGTCTTTTATGTCTGCCTGGCTGAGCATCTCCTTTACAATAGAGAAGTATGGATTTCAGTTTGTTCTGACTTTTAACAGATGACCTAATAGGAACATGTCAGGAAACAGGAGAGCTAACACTATTGACTTGTCCGAACTCCAGACAAATAAATACACAAACCAAATACATACTGTATGTAGGAGCTGTTTTAGCTGGGGGTTTTTTTCTGTCCATCCAGTCCTGAGATTTACACAGTTCATCCACACAGCACAGTCCTACCTGCCAGGCAAGAGGCCTGATTTTTCTTTGCTGCAGTTTCATTTTCACTTACGGGTCTCCTCCCCACCCCCACATATTAAAAGGAGAAGCAGCGCACTGAAACTTCATCTCTCTGTCACTCTGCTTTCTTCTTCTATCTATATTTTTCTTACATGGCAAAACACCCAATTGGATCCTTGTGCTGCTTCTCCATCCCCTTTTCTAAGCTCTGCTGTACAGCCTGTACTGTAGACTGCATGCAGAGGCTAATGCCAAGTCAAATTTAGGATCTTACACTGCTTGTATTTTTATAAAATAAATTGAATGATGTAATCTTGGATACAGAGTTGACGTAATTTTGTGTAAGAATAGAATGAATCATTGCATTATGGCCACTATATGGAGATGAAGAACATAGGACATAAATAATTTACTACGATCGTCAAATCTATCTAGAGGCCTTAACCACTTACGGACCGCCGCATGCCGATATACGTCCTTAATTTGAAGAGGAATATTGTTGTTATGGCAGCTGCCATAACCCTGGTATCCTCTTCTTCGGCTGGTGGTCCGCTTTCTGATAATAGTGGTCTCTGCGGCGGATTCGCTGCTAGATCACTTTTATCAGTGGCAGGAGAGTGCCCCCCCCACCACATTACGGTGTCCTCCGCCAATTCCTGGAACCGTCGGCAGCGGCGGAGGCGATCGGATCTTGCTGGGTATCTCCCTTGTGAGAGTGAGGGGAAGATGGACCCCACCCGTCTCCATACCATTGCAGGGCGGAAGCAACGTCAAAACGTCACTTCCGTCCATAGCTCTTAAAGGGACATTTTTTTTTTAATGACAACATTTTTTATTTTATTTTTTTATTGCATTTTAGTGTAAATATGAGATCTGAGGTCTTTTTGACCCCAGATCTCATATTTAAGAGGTCCTGTCATGGTTTTTTACGAGGAGGATGTTTACATTCCTTGTAATAGGAATAAAAGTAACACAATATTTTTTTTTTTTTTAACAACTTAAGGACCGAGCCTGTTTTTCAGACTTGATGTTCAAACCACATACATGTGAGGTATCGCTGCGATCGGTAGAATGAGAGCAATCATTCTAGCCCTAGACCTCCTCTGTAACTCAAAACATGCAACCTGTAGAATTTTTTAAATGTCACCTATGGAGATTTTTAAGGGTAAAAGTTTGTTGCCATTCCACGAGCCGGCGCAATTTTGAAGCGTGACATGTTGGGTATCAATTTACTCCGCGTAACATTATCTTTCACAATGTAAAAAAAAAAAAGGGCTAAATTTACTGTTGTCTTATTTTTTAATTAAAAAAAATTGTATTTTTTCCCAAAAAAGTGCGCTTGTAAGACCGCTGCGCAAATACGGTGTGACAGAAAGTATTGCAACGACTGCCATTTTATTCTCTAGGGTGTTAGAAAAAAATGTATAATGTTTGAGGGTTCTAAGTAATTTTCTAGCAAAAAAAAATGTTTTTAACTTGTAAACAAAACTCAAAAAGAGGCTCAGTCCTTAAAGCGGGGGTCCACCTATCTATCGTTTTTTTTTTTTTGGAGTTCATTCACAAACTTTTCTTCTCATGATTATCTACTCACATGTTCTGTGTAATAAGTCCGCCTGTGTCCGATTTCATTGTAAAGAATAACTTATAAAATTCACTGAAGGCGGTTTCCATCTTCATTGTGGGCATTTGAAGCCCACAAGCATGTATTTCCTGGATGCGGTGAATGCTGTGCTCCCAGCATTCACCGAGATGTTGTGATGATGCTGTTGCACAATGCATGCTGGGAAGCCTGAGACTAGCTCCCAGGGGACTGTGGGAAGTCTGGGAGAGGCTAGAAACACGCCTACTCCCACGGGAGGAGAACCAGGAAGTGCAAAGAAGATTAGAAAAATAAAAGGTAATTACGGCGATTTAAATTTTTTTACACAGCATGTCAGCATCTAGGCAAGGAAGAGAATGCATAGAGATAATGTTCAAAATTTTAAGTGGTTAAAGTGGAGTTCCAGCCACAAACATTTATTTTTTTAAGTCAGCAGCTACAAACACTGTAGCTGCTGACTTTTAATAAGGACAACTGAAACTTTGTTTGAGCTGTAATAGAATGAGAAGTAGTGACATCTATCGGTATTTTGCGCTGGCTACAAAATATCCAGTTAGTGAATCTATACATCTGAACCAATGTACCTGCTGTGTCTGGTAGTTACTCTGTCACTGCTAGCTAATTAAAGTAGGCTGTGAATAAATTATAAGCAGCGCTAATAAACAGTGCAATTAGATAAAATAAATTAAATAATAAGAATAATTAATAAAGATAATGTGCAGACATGCAAAAACTAGTGTATAAATAGTGAGCCCACAAAACATGCAAATAAAAATCAGTATAATGTCCATAAAAATACAACAGTCCATTTAAATGGGAATAAATTACATTTGATGATCCAGAAAGTGCAATTGTGCAATGGAGATTTTAAAAGGGAATCCACCACCAGGCATAGGCAGTTGACAGACGCCTCTTACCAGATATGTTACATAGTTACATGTTGGACCGTAAATTATAATGGTCAGACTTGCATGTGTTACAATATAGAGAACCCACATCCAACAGGGACAATTGCTGCTCAGCAAACAAACTGCCATAGTGAAGCCTTTTTAAGATCTCACCATTTATTGCAAAGTTCGTATACAAAGACTCCAGATAGTTGCACTACAATAAAACAAAGACAATCCAGCAGGCTGATGGCTCGTATTCATACAAAGTCATGAACGACGGCTAAGCGCGCGCAATGATATCGTAAATAAGCTACTCCCTACATGTTTCGTCATCAATGACATCTTCGGGGGACAGGCTGTACCTGTACCAGGTAAACCAGAGCTATACAGGCTGTGACAAATCTCGGGAAGGGCTCATTCATGCATGTGGCCAGGGGGCAGTAAGAGCAGGCAGTTGAGCAGTGGCTTTACCGCTCCTCCAACCGCCCACCTAAACCCTAAAGGCTGTGCACATGGCAAAAATTAAACTGTATGATGAATTCAGCAGGTGGTACCACCTCAGAGCGCAGCCCATTTAAGTAAATAGAACTGTGCCACAAGCACATGCATTGCGCTGCTTCTAGCCATTTTGAGAGTTAAACTATTTTGCAACATATTGCCTCCTTACCGCCTGTGAAATGCTCTCTGAAAAGCTTTCCATCGCAGATTGCTTTTCAGAGCAGTGGCAATAATAGCGGCATGTGTGCTCGAGCCCTAAAAGAGTCATGACTTTAGCCCAGATTTATGTTTCTCCCACAAAATACAAAGTTGATTGGGGCAGAGCTGTGCATTATGACCCAAATAAACGTCAATGGGAGTGCCCGAAACAAGTGCATTTTCTTGCCTAGCAACTAGCTTCCCATTGACTAGAAATCATTTTTAAAAATTGCTCAAGCCAGGTTAAGCTCATTGCACAAAAACATTTGTTCAAACACTCAAAAACACTCAAAAATAACCCAAAGATCCTAAATTCAGGAGTAAATAGGGCTCCAGAGTTCATTTAATGACCAGCACAATATTCCTATATTGATGCGTCTGAAGGACCCGGATATCTAACAGATTTCTTACTTTTTTTATAACTAGAAATTGTACATAAATACAACTGTATAGATCTCCTATAGATAATACAGTCCCGTACTGTAGATGATGTGCCTGATGTAATCCCAGCAGATCCATTGCATCATTTAATTGCACGTCATTCCCCAGGCTTCTAAAGATATTTGATTTCTATTCCACACCTTTAAAGGGGTTGTAAAGTCAGAAGGTTTTTTGTCTTATTACAGTCTATGCATGAAGATAGAAAACCTTCTGTGGGCAGCAGCCCCCCTCAGCCCCCCTAATACTTACCTGAGGTCCCTCTCTGTCCAGCGATGTCCACGAGTGTCTCAGCCGTCCGAGATTCTCCCTCCTGATTGGGTGAGACACAGCAGCTGCTGTCAATCTAAGTCAGCTAGCCAATCAGGGGAGAGAGGGGGCCAGGTCAGGGCTCCATGTCTGAATGAACACACGGAGCTGTGACTCGGCTCGGGTGCCCCCATAGCATTGCTTGCTGTGGGGGCACTGAACAGGAGGGAGGGGCCAGGTTCACAGAAGAAGGACCCGAGAAGAGGAGGATCGGGGCTGCTCTATGCAAATCCACTGCAACAGAGCCGGTAAGTATAACATGTTTGTTATTTTTATAGGAAAAAAAAGGAGACTTTCAGTGGATCCCCCCATTCACAAGCTACTCATCATAATTTTTTTTTTTAAACAACGGCCCTTTAAGTGTGTGTGGGACGCCGGACACACAGGTGCTTGCAAACAGGAAGCTCTATTGGCTTCCCATAGAATGTCCTCGGAGCGCAGAGCTCTGTGCCCCGAACACTCCCACTGTAGCATTTGTGGTTAGTTATTGGCAGGTCCCGTGGCGTCACTTCCGGTTTCTCGAATGACTTATCCTGGCGAAAGTGGATGGAAAGTGACTTGCTTTGAGAGCCGTGAGTACAGGGGGGGGGGGGGTGTGAGGGTGACACCTGATTAAAAGGGGAACGCTGATGGGGATGCCTGATGTGGGGCATCCTGATGTAAAGGAGGACTCTGATAGGGACACCTGATGTAAAGGGGGACACTGTTGGAGACACCTGATGTAAAGGAGAACTCTGATAGGGGCGCCTGATGTAAAGGGGAACTCTGATAGGGACACCTGATGTAAAGGGGGACACTGTTGGAGACACCTGATGTAAAGGAGGACTCTTATAGGGGCGCCTGATGTAAAGGGGGGCTCTGATTGGGACACCTGATGTAAAGAGGGTCTCTGAGGGGGCATCTGATGTAAAGGGGGACTCTGATAGGGACACCTGATGTAAAGGGGGGCTCTGATTGGGATGCCTGATGTAAAGGGGGACACTGTTGGAGACACCTGATGTAAAGGGGGGCTCTGATGGGGACGCCTGATGTAAAGGGGGACTCTGATGGGGATGCCTGATGTAAAGGGGGACTCTGATTGGGGATGCTTGATGTGAAGGGGGATGCTGATGGGGATGTCTGATGTAAAGGGGGCACCTGATTTAAGGGAGGACTCTGATAGGGACACCTGATGTAAAGGGGGACTCTGGTTGGGACACCTGATGTAAAGGGGGACTCTGTAGGGGACGCCTGATGTAAAGGGGGGCTCTGATAGGGATGCCTGATGTGAAGGGGGATGCTAATGGGAATGTCTAAAGTAAAGGGGGACTCTGATGGGGATGCCTGATGTAAAGGAGGACTTTGATAGGGATGCCTGATGTAAAGAGGGACTCTGATGGGGACACCTGATGTAAAGGGGGACTCTGATTGGGACACCTGATGTAAAGGGGGGCACCTGATTTAAAGGAGGATCCTGATAGAGATGCCTGATGGAAAGGGGGATGCTGATGGGGATGCTTGATGTAAAGGGGGACTCTGATGGGGACGCCTGATGTAAAGGGGGACTCTGATGGGGACGCCTGATGTAAAGGGGGACTCTGATTGAGACACCTGATGTAAACCAACTAACCAATCACTGTATTCAATTAGACAGGTCCTTGCACTACAGAGCTGTTGGTAGATCTAAGGCTAGGTTTAGATGTTCTGTTCTGAACAGCAATCTGCATTCAGATTGCCTACTAGAGGAGCTTGACAATTTTAATCCCATATACTATATGCCAAGCCAACACGCCCCTGTCTAGAGCATTTTTTTTTTTTTTACTTGAATGTGGCATGCTCGGTGGCCAACGTGGCAGTATGGATCATTTTTGCTGCAGGCGTGAAGCAAAGTGTCACAACCACAGCAGATGAACACCCCCATCCACTGCCCTTGCAGTGTAAGAGTGGGTGTGGTTTTGGAAGCACACTATGCATCCCTATTCGCTTGAATGGGTCACAATTGGTTGCATTACTGCTCACCAAATGCAGCAGGGCGATATTTTTTGCTGCCGCCTGGATCAAAGCATCATGACCACAGCATGTAAACACCCCCATCCGCTGCCTTTGTGGAGTGCGCTCAACTGTGTGTTTAAGTATTAATGAGCACTAAAAAAGATTGCACATACAGATTGTAACGTGTGGTGGGCTTCACTGAAGCAATCCAGCATCAATCTCACTATGTAAGACCCTACAACGATGAGATTTGCAGAGCTCATGAAGAGGATTTGATTGGTGCAGAGATTCAGTAGGATGATTTCTGTATGATGTTTGAATCTTGAATATATAGGAAATACAGAATAGTGAGAGCCCAGGCCAGCACTTGTCTATAACACAATATTGATGAACACGGGTAGATGTGTATATGGGGTGGATGATCGGTCACAAGAGGGCCCATTCACTGTAGTCAGTAATATAAACCTTCTATATGATAGGCACAGGGACTGACAGTGCTGACCCCCTTCTGAAAATGCTATCTGCCTGGCTTTTTTGCCAACCCATCAGCTTCAATACTTTGAGTCGCCAAAACTGAACAAGTATGCAGATCAGAATAGTGGGTAAATGGTAAAAGTCTTTATCTACATACTTCAATGTCATTTACAGTATTGAAGCAATAGGATCAGCACAACAGCCCGGCAACTGGCATTTTCAGCAAGGAGGTCAGCATTGGCAGCCTTATGTTTCTCATATGATTCTATTACTTTTTTTTGCTCACCTGCAAAGTAAAGGCATAATGTGCTAGTATGCATTGCATACTAGCACATTATGTGAAACTTACCTGCAAACGAAGCCCTAGTTGTCACCAATGGAGGCCGCATCCATCTTTGCCCGTCTTCCTTCCGGGTCCACGGACTCCGGCGCTGGGATTGGCCAGAGCCGCGTGATGTCACTTCCATGCATGCGTGCAGGAGCCGCCGGTCACAGCACAGGGCCCTGAAGAAATGCCACGGGTGGTCTCTCTGTTCCCATCTACCATAATGCTGTCATCTGGACAGGAAGTAGGGGGACATTTCTCTAATGTGCCTCAGATAGCAGCAAAATTCAAACAGCAGTTCTAATCCCCTCCCAGCCCTAGCCAAAAAAAAAAAAAAGTTTTGGCTTGACAAACACTTTAATCCTGTCCAGCAATAACATAATTGTTGGCATCATATTTTAAACCAAAAATAGAAATACAAAGAATACTAATGGCCCATTTAGGGCTAAGCATGTACATATCGTTTTGTATTGGTCAGATGCATTGACATGGGTCATATGTTTTCTTTCTGCAATGCCTTGCTTTTTGGCGTGTGTTGACATGTGTTTCCAGGGTATTTTTGAGTTTAGACTTCGGAGTGGGTAGGATTATAGTGGGTAGGTTATATGGGCAGCACAGTGGTGCAGTGGTAGCACTCTCGCCTAGCAGTAAGAAGGGTCGCTGGTTTGAATCCCAACCACGACACTACCTGTCTGGAGTTTGCATGTTCTCCCTGTGCCTGCGTGGGTTTCCTCCGGGTACTCCGGTTTCCTCCCACACTCCAAAAGACATGCTGGTAGGTTAATTGGATCCTGTCTAAATTGTCCCTAGTATGTATGAATGTGAGTTAGGGACCTTAGATTGTAAGCTCCTTGAGGGTAGGGACTGATGTGAATGTACAATGTATATGTAAAGCGCTGCGTAAATTGACAGCGCTATATAAGTACCTGAAATAAATAAATATGCATTTTGACGCCCTGCCATTGATTTCCCTACATACTACAATGCAGTGCAAAAAATAAAAAGTCATATTTTTTAAAACACATCCAATTGCAACTCCCCTAAAACACACACACAATAAAGAAAACATAAAAGTAGAAAAAGTAGATTTTTTATTTTTAAACAAATTTCTCCTAAGCAGCCCAATGTGCAAAATTAAGAACTTCTGCTTTACCAAAATTATATTTATATAATTATATTTATTACATTTATTGATAAAGTCACTCCGCTCATCCCTATTCTTATTGTATTAAATCTATTCTTATCGTATTAAATCCAAAAACATCAATATATATTAGTATATAGTAGTTGTGTTTTTTTTTTTTGTTTTTATCCCCTTTATTTTTACCCGGTGAGCTGGCCAGTAAGTTTGTTTTTTTTTCCTTTAACAGACCAGGCTATCCAGTAAAAGTGGCAGTTCAGGGACGAGACAAACCATTTAACACTGATAGGGGTGCTTACAATGGTCAGCTATTATTAATTTATATGTAGCCGGGTGCTCTGTCTGCCATGAATGGCCTTCTCTAACCCCCCCTCCGCCACCGTGGACCAGATAGAGGAGTGGGATGTGAGTGTGTCTGTGCCTGCTATCCCTTCTCTCCCCAGGACCGCTGTGTTTACAGAGTGGCTGTGTAATCTGCTGCCTGCGGGCTGGGTTCCTCTCTCCCCTCGCTTCCCTCCTTGCAACATCAGAGTAGCTCTGTGTGTGATCCCCTACTCGCTCCTGCCCCTTTTCCTGCCTGGCAGCAGGGGACTTGGGCCAATCAGCAGCAAAAGGACTTGCTATGCAGTGCCGCTAAGGATACCGGGAACTGTAGTCCTTAAAAGAGCTCAGTGCAATGCAAATGAATAGAGATGAATGGGCTGTGGACTAAAAGGGGCATTAAGGCTTTGTACAACAGAGGAGAAGAAATAGAACTTTCCCTGGACAATTCTAGAGAGATCTGGTTCTTCTGCGGGAGGAAGCTGAGCAGACTAGTGACAGAGCTTCTACAGAGCAGCGACCTGAGAATCCAAACACACCACTGGGGTATGCCTACACCAGAAAGGACACAGACCTGTCACCAGGGGCGGACTGATAACTCATGGTGCCCCCGGGCAATAGAAGATTATGGGCCCCCCATTCAATCAGAGATTATGGGGCCACACAGTATACACGCACACTGTATACAATCACACAGTATACACATACATGTACACACAGTATACACAGACAGATGTAAAAAAAAACACAGATTTATACATACTGTCCCTGGTTTTACTGAGGCTGGCAACCCTGATGGGGCCCCCTAGTGGCCCAGGGCCCTCGGGCAGTGCCGAGTGGCTCAATGGTCAGTCCGCCTCTGCCTGTCACTGGTGTCTGAGCCTAGCACCAGTGAGACTGAACCACTGAGAGATCGCTTTTCCTGAGCTGGGATCGGAGCTGGTAGGACCCATTGCCGGGAGGATCTACAGCAAGGAAGAACCAGTGAGGACCAGAGCTGAATGACTGAGCCTTTTAAGGACCTGTTCATGAGGACTGAGTTGCCGGGCCCCAGGTAGCTGAGGACAATAGACCTCCAAGTGATTTGGGCCAGATTCCTGTGTACCAGGAACGGTGAGCTGAACCATCTGTGCTTGTCTCAACACTGACAAAATTACTGCAAGAAAGGCTGCTACTTAGTAGCCCATCAGCCATCCACTGCATACTTTTAGGGCTTGTTCACATGGGCCCTTTACTGCGGGCCCATGGAGGTCTACTATGGCATTCAGGTGAGTGCAGGTCCCCACATACATACAAGGTGCATTCGGGGACCTGCACCCAGATTTACTCGCATTTCATATTGGGAGACAGCGGCTATGTATGTGCAGCCAAGAGTCCCCAATAAATAGGACGCCAGCATTGGGATGCATGTGCCGGGAAAAAGGGACCTGCACGGGGAGCAGTAAAGCGCCTTATGTGAACGAGTACTTAAAGGAACAGTTTCACATGCACCACCTTACAGAAGGGCCCCAACGATAGCCTGCTAATGCTGACAATTAGGCACCAGGTACTTTATAGCCACCTCCAGGGATACCCCCTTCGTCAGGGCCGTTATTGGGGCTGTATGTAAAGTATGCACATGAGGATCTTTATTCCTGGGATAGGCTGATACTTTTAACCCTGTTGGCACTATTTATAATTTGGTTATATTTGGTTATATATTGGAGAACTCATTATATCCTGCAGCTCCTATGGGGGTAAGCACTACCACTACTAAAAATACCTTTATCCCCCCCAAAAAGACTGTTAAAAAGTGTAAGCTTTAGAGTTCAGCTTTAATGTGTTAGTCAAGTCCATCTAAATTTGCTAGTACATCTAACACTTCCCCCCTGACTGACAATACTGCTTTCCAAAGGTGTCTCCATTGTTCCTCCATCCAGAGTGGAGACACCCTAAAGCTGGCCTAAAACTTCAATCCATTTATGGCCATTCCAGAAGTCAATTTAACCACTTGCCGACCAGACGCCGTCATTATACTGCGGCAGGTCGGCTCGTTCCCGCAAATCGCCGTAGGTGTACGTCGGCCCCTTTATAGCAGGCGCACGTGACCCGATGTTGGTGGCCAGCGGCCGCTATGTCCGCCGGCCACCCATGTTTGTGGGTAGGAAAGCCAGGACAGGGATCTGTCACTGTAACCAGACAGATCCCCGTTCTGACAGGGGAGGAGAGAGAGATCTGCTGTTCCTAGGGATTATGAACAGCGATCTCTCTCCTCCTCCACTCAGTCCCATCCCCCCCACAGTTAGAAAAACCTCCCAGGGAAAACATTTAGCCCTTGATCGCCCCCTAGTGTTAACCCCTTCCCTGCCAGTGAACATTTACACAGTAATCAGTGCATTTTTACAGCACTGATCGCTGTATAAATGTCAGTGGTCTCCAAAAAGTGTCAAAAGTGTCCGATCTGTCCACCGCAATGTCGCAGTCCCGCTAAAAATTGCCGCCATTACTAGTAAAAAAAAATTTAAAAAATAAAAATGCCATAAATCTATCCTCTATTTTGTAGACATTATAACTTTTGCACAAACCAAGCAATATACACTTATTGCAAATTTTTTTTACCAAAAATATGTAAAAGAATACATGGCCTAAATTTTTTTTTTTTAGTTAATTTCTATAGCAAAAAGTAAAAAATATTGTTGTTTTTTTTTTTTAAAATTGTCGCTCTTTTTCTGTTTATAGCGCAAAAAATTAAAACTGCAGAGGTGATCAAATACCACCAAAAGAAAGCTCTATTTGTGGGGAAAAAAATTTTTCAATGTTGTTGGGTACATTGTCGCACCCCCGCGCAATTGTCAGTTAAAGCAAAGCAGTGCCGTCCTGCAAAAAATGGCCTGGTCATTAAGGGGGAAAATGTTACGGTCTGTAAGTGGTTAAGGATCGATTTTTGTTGAGTGGAATGTTGGAATATTTTCATTCAATCAGTGGCTGCAGTCGATGTATTCTGAGAGTTCCGCTATTAGAACACAGTAACATAGTGGGGAGGATCCTCTAGCTGCCTTGCTTGTGTGGACGGGGGAATTCAATTAAAAAAAAAAAAACAATTATGGGCAACCTAAAACAGAGATGTGTTACTGGCCAGATCACCAGGTGAAAAAAAAAGGAAAAAAGCTCAAACAAAGAAAACGAATGCAGCCATAGTTAAGGATTGATAAGCTGCAATATATTACATTTTTGTTTAGTGCATTTAATTCCACTTTAACCACTTGCCAACCACTGCATACTGATATATGGCGGCACAAGGGCAGCGGTGGACAAATGGGCGTACCTGTACGTCCCCTTTAATTGGCGGGGCTAGCGGGCGCACGCCGCCGCATACAGTGTGACCGTGCCCACGGGACCTGTGGACTCGATGTCCGCCGGTGTCCCGCGATCGTGTCACGGAGCTGCAGAACGGGGAGATGTAAACAAGGCATTTCCCCAGTCTGCCTAGTGACATAACAGGGATCTACCTGTCATCGGGAGCAGTGATTACTGTCATGTCAGTGGTGGCTCC
The DNA here is from genome assembly GCA_037952925.1 of Lithobates clamitans. NCBI lineage: Eukaryota > Metazoa > Chordata > Amphibia > Anura > Ranidae > Lithobates > Lithobates clamitans. The sequence goes on along the minus strand of JBBGZY010000922.1, from coordinate 5,363,168 downwards.
TCCCCCCTACAGTTAGAATCACTCCCTAGGACACACTTAACCCCTTGATCGCCCCCTAGTGTTTAACTCCTTCCCTGCCAGTGTCATTTATACAGTAATCAGTGCATTTTTCTGATCGCTGTATAAATGACCTTGGACCCAAAATAGTGTCAAAAGTGTCCGATGTGTCCGCCATAATGTCGCAGATAGAAAAAAAAATCGCAGATTGCCGCCATTACTAAAAAAAAATAATAATAATAATAAAAATGGCATAAAACTATCCCCTATTTTGTAGAGGCTATAACTTTTGCGCAAACCAATCGCTTATTGTGATTTTTTTTACCAAAAATATGTAGAAGAATACATATCGGCCTAAACTGAGGAAAAAAAATTGTTTTTTATATATTTTTGGGGGATATTTATTATAGCAAAAAGTAAAAAATATTGCTTTTTCTTCAAAATTGTCGTTCTTTTTTTGTTTATAGCGCAAAAAATAAAAACCGCAGAGGCGATCAAATACCACCAAAAGAGAGCTCTATTTTTGGGAAAAATAGGACGTAAATTTTGTTTTGGTGCAACGTCGCATGACCGCGCAACTGTCAGTTAAAGCGACGCAGTGCCGAATCGCAAAAAGTGTTCTGGTCAGGAAGGGGGTAAAATCTTCCAGGGCTGAAGCGGTTAATCTTGTGCAGTTTTCTACTCTGCACATAAAGCTTCCATCGGAGCCTAATCACGCAGGTGTCCTGCTTCATAGTAGGTTCCCTTTACAAGGTTTTCCTGAATCAGGAAAGTCCTTTTACTGGACCATGTGAACCGTCTAGACAGCTGATATAAATGGCATCTGCCTATCACCTATTTATTCCGCTAGACATAAAAAGCAAACAACGCACAGACAGCTCATTCAATCATGCGGGAATTCATTCCGTGAACTGGATGTGATCTTGGCGTTCCGTAAACAGGTTGCGGAACCGAGGCCTGTGTTGTGCTTTCCTAAAAACTGACAGGTTGTTTAATTATCCTTGTGTCATTAAGTTTTAAACAGTCATATTTTTGCTAATGGACTGACTTAATTTGACAGATTGTCGTGGATTCTTGGAAAGCTCCGGTGGAAGCATCGCGCTCTCCATTTGGGGATGTCATTAAAAAAAGGAAACCGTCACAAATTCTGGCTAAAATAATCTGCGGTTGTAAAAAAAAAACGGGAGCATCAATATTCACTTGAAGCGGAATCATTTGTTTATTAACCTATTAGCATGTTAAAAGTTAATTGTTTGAAGCACCCACTAATGAGTGCATTTAATTTAATGCAAAAAAAAATTGAAACAAACAAATGGAAGGGTTTAATAACCGTTTTGCAGGAGATGATTAGAAAACACGTTTTTCTGTATTGAATTGAACGTGCAAGATAAAAAAAAAAGAAAATCTAAAATGGAAATTGATTTTTTTTTGGGGGGGGGGGGTGGAGGAGGAGGAGGGGGTTTAGTCTGAAAATTTATCACAGTGAAATTGGTTTCAGAAGGCACCTAAAGAATGCGCAAAGTGATTTTCAAAAGAATAAACTTTATTGATGTTGTTTATTGTCATAAGCAAGCTGTGTTTGGGGACATGTGCTTAAAAATATGGAAAAAAAATATTTTGTGTTTCCTACCATCACCAAAAACCGATCAGGATACCGATGTTGGTATGAAGGGGAGATTGGAGAATATTTATTAGACTACATTCACAATAGTAGCTACATCCTAAAATGATTCATTTAAAACAGAGGTTGTGAACCTGAGGTCCACGGACCCCCTAATTGGTCCATGGATGGGTTTCAGGGGATTCGTGAGGGTCAGATAACAAAGAATGTTTACTCACTATACAGCCCTCCCCCTTGTCCCAATCAATAGCCTCCCATTGAAAGAAATCATTTGCTTTCTGATCGCCCCATAGCAGATTTACTTCTATAGGGCGGCTACACTGCATGGGATCACGTATATATATTTACATGATCTTGCACTTCTGATTATCTATCGGACACTAGTGCGTGCCGCTGGTGGCTCCCTGATCAGCAGGTCCTGTGAACCTGATGTCCGCCGGTACCTGCTGATCATTCTGTACCCTGACAGAATGCCAGTCTGCATATTAGTGGGGGCTGGTGCTCCATTTTTGGGTGGGGCGGCAAACTAACCACCTGCCAACCACCACACACACACACAATCGATCGATCCCCCCCCCATCACTTGGACGTTTGATAGCCTCACCCATCCCCCCCCCCGTCGCTCGCTTGTCCGCCCACCAGCCCCGCACTTTCCCCTATCTAGGTCGCAGGCAGCTTCAGCTCCTTCCTGCATCTACTCCTCCTCAGCGGCCAGTACAGTTGCTTCTCCTCTCGGCCAATCGGGTCTTTAAACCAGCTTCCTGGTTGGCCAGGAGGAGAATCAGGAAGACAACAGTGAATATTAATTCGCTATTGTCACACAACTGGGTGGGCTCAGGGCGCTGTGCTCTGAGACCACCCCTTTTTTAAGCCAATTAGAGCGGCAGGCCCTAATCATATGCTTCCAAAAATAAAAAACCCATTGAAATCCAAGCATCCCATGCCCTGTGTGTAGATTAGGAGCCGGGCACATGGATTAGGGAGGCACCTTATGGATGGGCCACCACTGCTGTAAACAGGGCAGATTGACGTTCCGTCAGTATAGAAGGCATGGATCCTGTGTTTCTGTAAAGCAGGAACATGGATTTCTACCTTCCCCTAGTAAAAGCACCACCCCACTACACTGAAACATTAGCTAGGCACACATTTAACCCTTTGATCACCCCTGATGTTAACCCCTTCCCTGCCATTGTCATTAGTACAGTGACAGTGCATATTTGTTAGCACTGACCACTGTATTAGTGTCGCTGGTTCCCAAAAAAGTGTCAGTTAGGTGTCTGATTGTGAAGGGGGAGGAGCTAATGAACTGTAAAAACCCCAAGACACCTGCCAACAACCCACATGCAATTAAGAAAGACATTGCCCCATTGTGGACTTTATAGGCAGGTTAGGGGAGTGTGAAAAAGTAATACAAGGTATAAAATACAAACACGTTTATTCGTCACATATTTTAAAAGTGTTTCCCAAGAGGGAAAAAAAATAAAAATACATAAGAGCAAAAGACCTTACTTATTGAATATTGTATTGACTGTTTCTTTATAATATCCATAGATTTTGTGCACCCTTGGGTGCCTGTTTTGTTATTTTATCATCATGCTTATGTATTTTATTGTCCCCTCTTGGGAAACACTTTTATATTATGTGATGAATAAACTTTGTTATATTTTTTACCTTGTATTACTTTTTCACACTCCCCTAACCTGCCTATAAAGTCCACGCTGGGGCAGTGTCTTTCTTAGTTAGGTGTCTGATTTGTCCACTGCAATATTGCAGTCCTGTTATAAGTCGCTGATCGCCACTATTACTAGTAAGAAAACATTTTTTTTGAAGGTCGTTCTTTGTTTATAGAAAAAAAAAAACTGCAGAGGTGATCAAATACCACCAAAAGAAAACTCTATTTATTTGTTGGAAAAAAAGGAAATACATTTTATTGGGTACAGCATCACATGGCTGCGCAATTGTCGCTTAAAAAACGGTCTGGTTAGGAAGGGGGGTAAATCTTCTGGAGGTCAAGTGGTTAAAGAAAACGCACCCTGACACTGCTTATCCACTTCAGCCCCCCGGAAGATTTGGCTGCTCAGTGACCAGGTCATTTTTTGTTATATGGTACTGCGTCATCTTAACTGACAATTGCACGGTCGTACAACGCTTTACCCAAACAAAATTGATGTCCTTTTTTTCCCCACACATAGAGCTTTCTTTTGGTGGTATTTGATCACCTCGGCAGTTTTTAATTTTTGGCACTATAAACAAAAGAAGAGCAACAATTTTGAAATAAACACATCTTTTACTCTTTGCTATAATAAATATCCCACATTTTTTATCCCAAAAAAAAAAAATTTTCCTCAGTTTAGGCCGATATGTTTTCTTCTACATTTTTTTGGTAAAAAAAACGCAATAAGCGTATATTGATTGGTTTGCTCAAAAGTTATAGCGACTACAAAATAGGGAATAGATTTATGGCATTTTTATTATTTTATTTTTTTTACTAGTAATGGCGGCGATCTGCGATTTTTATTGGGACTGCGATATTGCCGCGGACAAATTGGACGCTTTTGACACATTTTTGGGACCATTGACAATTATACAGCGATCAGTGCTATAAAAATGCACTGATTACTGTATAAATGTCACTGGCAGGGAAGGGGTTAACGCTAGGGGGCGATGACGGGGATAACTGTGTTCCCTATGTGTGTTTCTAACTGTAGGGGGAGGGGACTGTCTAGGAGGAGAGAGAGATAGGTGTTCATACTTAGTATGAACACACGTTCTGTCTCCTCTCTCCCCTGAAAGGACCGGGATTTGTGTGTTTACACACACAGATCCCGGTTCTCGCTCTGTCACGAGCGTTTGCGGGTGCCCGGCCGTCATCGTGCCTGCCGGGCACTTGCATCAGCTTCGGGCACACACTGCAAGGGGCGCCCCTAGTGGCCAAAAGGTAACATCGTTTCTCCCAGCAGTGCCATTCTGCTGCAGTAAAACTGCGACGACTGGTCGGCAAGCACTTAAAGTGGCGACCACTAAGCATCTCTTGACTTGTTGTTGGCCCATGTTTACCATTTAATTTGTATTATCGTTCTCTGCACAACCGCCATCTTGTGTCCCTCCACAATAGCAAGTACTAATTTCTAGTAGTAGTAGTAATTGTAGTAGATTTGAGCAGAATTAAAATGGTTTTGTTTATTTTTCACAAGCTGATTGTATTTTATTTTTGCAAAGGGGGTCATTACTTTTTGCATGAAAACGAGTGAGCTTTTTGTTAAGATTGTTTTGTCTAAATCATGTATGTATGAGCCAATCAAATTTCAGTAAACTAAAGTATATACAGTATCTCACAAAAGTGAGTACACCCCTCACATTTCTGTAAATATTTTATTATATCTTTTCATGTGACAACACTGAAGAAATGAGACTTTGCTACAATGTAAAGTAGTGAGTGTACAGCTTGTATAACAGTGTAAATTTGCTGTCCCCTCAAAATAACTCAACACACAGCCATTAATGTCTAAACCACTGGCAACAAAAGTGAGTACACCCCTAAGTGAAAATGTCCAAATTGGGCCCAAAGTGTCAATATTTTGTGTGGCCACCATTATTTTCCAGCACTGCCTTAACCCTCATTCACAAAGCGCAGCACTGCTTGCACATGTGCAGTGGGAACCAAGCTCTGAACCAGCCTGAACCTGCAGCTGATTGAAGAATGGGCCTGGGTGAGGACAACGTTGGATCCCTGGACAGGTAAGTGTCCTTATAATAAAAGTCAGCAGCTACAGTATTTGTAGCTGCTGACTTCAAATTTCTCTTGGGGAGACTGGAGTTCCTCTTTAATTGTCATTGACAATAAAGAATTGTCACTTTTTTATTCAGTTTTACCAATCACAATATTACAGATTGCCATGGTTTCAGGGAAACAGTCCTGGGAGTGGCAGCCTACTTAGGGTTGCCAGCTGTCCAGGATCCACCTGGACAGTTCGGGTTTTGAATCATGCGTCCAGGTTTCAGACTGCCTGAAACCTGGATACATTATTTAGACTGGACTATGGCTTCCCAGCAGGGTTGCTGGCTGCATTTGTTTAAACTAAGAGTGTCTGTTACATTCTCTTTCACACTGTCCAAATCCAACACTAACAACTCTCCCCCCCCAAAAACACACACACACATGTGAGAGAGGAGAGAGGGTTCGATCTGCACCTCTTCCCCCCACCCTTCTGTGTCTGCCCACACTCCAATCCCCAGCGCTGTGCCTCAGAAAAGGAAAGTGGGGGCCAGAAATTTGAAGCCCAGCAGCCTTAGATACATCTGGATGAGAGGTGCTGACTGCCAAGGGGTAAGTGAGCTCACCATCCATCCCTGTCTGTGACTGAAGTCTCCCCCCTTCCCTCTCAAGCCTCTGTGTAAGTACACTAAGGCAAATCCGGGCTCTCATACATCAGATTTCCCCTTTACACGAGAGGCCACAATGTTTCCCCTTACATCAGAGTCTTCTCCATACATCAGAGTTCTCAGTGTTCCTCCTTAAATCAGGGTTCCCAGAGCATCCCTTATGTTAGAGGCCCAAGAGTTCTCCCTTACATCCGAGCCTGCAGAGTCCCCCCTTACAGTGTGAGGGAACTCTGCGAGTTCAGATGTAAAATGGGAACTCTGTGACCTCTGATGTAAAGGGGGACTCTTGTTATTAACTTCATATGATTAGAAATTTTATTTAATAGCAAAGTATAAGTATAGTCTATACTATAAAAAAAATTGTTGTGCGCTGCTCAATTGTTCGGGTTTGACTTGAAGAAAAGGTGGCAACCCTAAGCCCACTAAAGAGGACCTGTTACCATTTGATAATACTTTAGTGACTTCTTTAGTTGACCAAGCACAATCTGTAATTTAAAATCAAGGAAGAAATGTTAATGATTTAAAACCCAAGTGCTGTCATCACGGCACGTGTGTTTACATTCTGCCACTGTGTTCACACCGCGTTTCCTAAGTAGATTAACAGATGAAAACTTCCTACTCGTTGTTGTTGTTGTTGTTCTGGATGTACTTTGTCTACCATATAAACACTACTACCAAAACACAAGCACCAATGTTTCCTTGAGACCTTTGCTGTGAACTTAGAAGAGGAATCACCAGAAGAGAGGTCTAACACAAATACCACTGTACAGGGCTGTCCAGCACAAACACAACTAATCATCAATGCTGTCATCAACATCCACACGTACCTGTCCAACCAGCTAACTAAACATGCATACTATGGGCGCGACATTAAAAATGAATCCCACTGGCCTATTGTCAAAACATATATCTCTCTGACCTCTGACCAGAGGAGACCACCAGCTGGCCTTCTTTATGGGCCATTACTGACCTCTGCTTAAAGTTATATTCCAGAAGCAAACCACATTATGTCCACAAAAATGAGGATATGATTAACGAGGCAACTTCTAAATGTATACATGGACAACTGATTTTTTAAACCCTTTTGTACATTAACGTTCGTCTGTGGTTTTAGATTAATTTTATTATTATTTTTTTACTGCTCTCTAATTTTTTGCTGTTGATGATGATGACAATAGACATTATCAATATTATTACTGCCATTACTTTAAATTTGATTTTGTCATTACTTTTGATTTTGGATATCAGAATAAATGAGCAGATCAATTTTGATACAGTAGTATCTGTAGCACCCTCAACCAGAAGGTAGGTGCTAGTAAGGGTTGTTTTACTAGATTTGTTCAGCACAGGCAAATTTAGGCAGGCCTGTGCTGCAAGCTAGGCCTGTCTGTTTTGATCTGGGGGCTGGAAGTGGTTAGAGTAGCAGTGGGTGTGACCACCTGTGCACCAGTCTGAGGCGCCTCCCCTGCTTCCAGGGAGAATGTTCTGGAAGAGGAGGCTGGGTCTAGAGCTGGAGTGGCAGGCAGCACATGTGGAAGCCCTGACCAATCCCTAACTGGCATTGGCAGGGGGCGGGCCTCCTATATATGCTGAGGTCACATGCTGCTGGGGAGGAGTAGTCGACTGGGTGATGTTAGGAATGGAGTGCTAGACAGCCGCAGGAGCACAACCCCATCTGGGGGGGTGTAGCGATCACAGGAGGAGGCCCAGGGAGAACTGTGAGGGAACATTGCCTCTTCACGGTCATTGGCAATGTCTCTGTCACCACACCATCTGTGGCAGGGAACTCCTGGAGCAGAGGGGCAGGAGAAGCTGTCGGAACGCATGGTCCGGGAAAGTTTCTCATCAAGGACTCAGGGCTGGAAGGTCGGCGAGTGTTACCACAGTGGATGGCAGGAGGTTCCAGGGATTCTGTAAGAGAACTCTGCTTCTACACGGTCATTAGCAAAGTCTTTATCATGCACACAGTGGATAGTGAAGAGTCCTGAATCAGAGAAGAGACTGTGGGGATGTGTGTCAAATCAGTGTGACCGGCTGGCACATGGTTTGCAAGTTGGACTGGCTGGGAGCAGTAGTCCATTTCCTAGAAGATAGACTTTAACCTACTAGGCCTCCGGGGAGAGGTTCTGCAGGCCTCAGGCCTAGTAGCAGCGAGTCACCAGAGCCAGTAGAGGGGCTTATTCAGAGTGAGTTCTTCATACCCATTAGAAGAGGATGTGTTATACCTTAAATGTAATTACAAGTTGTGCAGGAGGAAACAAAGTGTGCAAGGAGAAGAAAGTTTGGGCAGGTGATGCAGAGAACTAAGACCATTACTTTTACACCGTCAAAAGTGATGTTTCTGTCCCTCACACGGTGACGGATAGAGAACTCTTAGGAACAGTTGTCTGCATGGAGATTGCAGAGGGAGCAACAGTCTGCAGGGAACTGCAGAAGATTTCTACTTAGTCAAGTGTACACATTCAATCTTCAGGCTCTAAATATGATTAAAGTATACTGAAACTGTAAATATGTTGGCAATGATTAATTCTATGGGCATCGCATATTCCAATCCCTATCCAAGTTGTACCCCCCAATGAAAAAACAAAAACAAAGCTCGCAAATGACTGTTCATTGTCTCTGGAAAGGATGCATGAAGTCTGGCAGTCAATCAGACTGTATATGCAGTAAAGCATGCTTGTTATACTCACTGTGGAACCTAAGGGGTTAATCCTCCACATTGTGTAAAAAGGCTGTTTGGTCCTGTCTTCTCTGATCCTCTCCTTCTTGCATTGCCCCCCAAAACATGTCCGGATAAGACAGAATTAGTTGAGTCAGGCTGCACATGCTCAGTTTGGTGTGTATTGCTAGAGAGTTTTTTCTCTTCTTGGGAGAGCATGTGATCAGCACAGGGTCAATCAACATTGTCCAGACAGAGGGTCAAGGGTCCTGCATCCTGATTGGATAGCTCAGTGCAGTATGAAAACTCCTCCTACAAGCTTTAACCAGACACTGATAGAAGTCATATAACTGCTATATACTGCTGATGAGAAAAGGTATTTGGCAGTTTATATTTACTAAAATAATTACATTTGCATGTTCTGTGTACTGTGGGAGTCCAGATATAGTGAATGCAGGGTGCTAGTAACACTTTGGGGTCCTATTCACACTTGAGTGGAGAGGGAACGACATTTTTTCTTGAACGTTTTTCATGCATTCGTGCCTAGGGCAGCTCATTCAGAAACGCGTGACAAATGTCCCAAAGTGGGTCCAGAACCTTTTCAGTCGTGGAGCGTCGGGCGTTTTTTCAGTGTGCGTTTTGGCTCGTTTGTAGTGCATTTTGCTGCGCAACTAACCCACAGGAAAACAAATATGCTACCCGCGCTTGAGGTGCCATTACCAATCAATAGCGTCACAAGCGCAACCAACAATTGCAGTGCGTCTCCGAAAACCAAGGACTTACAGATATGGGGTTTTTTTCTGGGATTTTCTGAATTTTTGGGTACTACCGGTACTCAATATAAGAGATTTTAGATCAAGGTCTGTGACTTAATGGCTGAGATATTGTCCGACAACAAGATCTTACATAAAAGTGTGGTAATACAGAAACTACCAATCCAAAATAGGAATTTGTATATGGTGAATTAAAAAAAAAAATCTCTATTAAAAAGTGTGAATCACTTACAAAACACAAATAAAGAGTTGATAACAATAAGACACTTATGCCCTGTACACACGGTCGGATTTTCCGACGGAAAATGTGTGATAGGACCTTGTTGTCGGAAATTCTGACTATGTGTGGGCTCCATCACACATTTTCCATCGGAATTTCCGACACACAAAGGTTGAGAGCTTGCTATAAAATTTTCCGACAACAAAATCCGTTGTTGGAATTTCCGATCGCGTGTACACAAATCCGACGCACAAAGTGCCACGCATGCTCAGAATAAATAAAGAGATGAAAGCTATTGGCTACTGCCCCGTTTATAGTCCCGACGTACGTGTTTTACGTCACCGTGTTCAGAATGATCGGATTTTCCGTCAACTTTGTGTGACCGTGTGTATGCAAGACAAGTTTGAGCCAACATCCATCGGAAAAAATCCATGGATTTTGTTGTCAGAATGTCCGATCAATGTCCGATCGTGTGTACGGGGCATAAGTGTGTGTAATTATGAGAACACTTACCTCTCCATTAAAATAAAAGTCAAAAAAGCCAATATAAGGGCTAGGTATTTTTGGTTTCTGTGTCAGTTCCTAAAGCATTTTTGATGCTTAGTGAATTTTGGACTTAATTTTGGGCCCATGGTATATTCAAACTGACCTCAACCAGATCTCAAACTGAAGTCCAATTCTCATGTACACTAACCAGCAGGAGGGGCCGATATTCCCCCGCTGACGTCAGTCTGGAGGGGAGGAGGAGAGAGTTGGAGAGATGTGGAGCATCACATGACCGCTGTTCAGCGCTTACAGATAAGGTATATACAGCTTTTTTTTTATACAACACACGCACAGGGGGACATATCCTTAGAAGACAGAGCAGATTATATAAAGTAAGTCCTGTTATTAAAGCAGCAGCAGGGGGGCGGGGGCGGGCCCTGACAGAGGAGCCAACAGGCAGGGAGGGGAGGGCGGAGGAGGACACAAAAGCAGAGAGGAGAGATAGCAGGCTGCGAATGACAGAGGCATGCAAACTGACCACGGTGTCAGGGCTCAGCAGTCATGGTTACCGTGGTCAGTTTACATAGGGGAAGGGAGAACTGGCAGGATCAGCCAGGTTTTTTTTAGGTGTTACAGGGGTCCAAATGACACAGCCCAAGCACTGTGTTATATAACATGCTTTAAAGGAGCAGGATCCCTTTTTTCTTTTTTTTTGGGTTAACATACGCTTTAAGGATTTACCTAAAATATATCACATGCCATTTTTTTTAAATTTTGAATTGAGTTTATATTTGTTTTGCCTTCTTTATCTCATGATTAGATTACCCTTCTCTTATATCCCATAGACACAACAGGATTTGAGATGAAATTTTGTAAAAGTAAGGGAAATGCCCCCTTAGATAGTTGTCACTGGAGGGAATCCCTATTAGAAGTTTTTTCTTTGGTTTCTGCTCCAGTGTCAAGACAAAATTTTGTATTTTCCCCAGTCTTTTTGGCATTAGATACATTTTAAAGTATGTGTGACCTTACCGTGTAAAAACCTTAGTCTTGTAAAACAACCCATTCAGTTTAAAATAGAAACAGTTGTATGTGTATATACAGTATACATTATATTTCCTTTTTTGCTGTTATAAGTGAACACATAATCTTTGTTCTCAGCTGCGTAAGGGGCTTTGAACTAGGGGAGAAGAAACAGCAGTGCAGTGATCTTCCCAGTGAATGGCTGTGCAGGGGGTATGTCAGCACAAGTCTGATCACTGGAGCACAGACAGGCTTTGCTCCCAGCACAGACTGAAAACTGAGTACACTGAGATGGATGTGCCGTCATGCTTAGCATGGTTAGTTTGAAATAGGAAAGTGGGGGGGACTGGCAGGATCATCAGGTATAGCACACAAAGGAGGCAATACAGAGAGAATAGGATACTGTTTAACACGAGTACATGGCGCAATGGGCATATAACAGGTATATGAGATATTCGGGTAACATACTCTTTAATTAGCTCTTCCCAGTTACTGAAGCACCAGTATATTTACCTAAGACAGTGCTGCACTAAAACTCCTAGAAGAACTAAAAGCAAAACCTTTTTTCCAGTTTTAGAGTGAGGGTGGGTTATAGCCCCTGTCAGTTTTTCTTTTTTTTTGCCATCTGTTTCCCATCAGGGAGATTGCCCTTCACTACCTGAACCATAGCCAAAACAGGAGGTAACAGAATATCCATACAAAGTGGAGGAATCCCTGGTTGTCACCAGGGTCACTAGAACTAGTGTTCCAATTGGAAGATTTCCCCTTTATTCCAGTTCTGACAACCCAAAATTTGGGATTTTCTTCCACTTTTATTCTAGGTGATAATGGTCACCAGGACAAATACAGAGGGGGCACATACAGAAATAAAAACCCAATCAGCGTTCTAATCCCTCTCCACTCTTTCCAAAACATAAAAAAAAATTGCATTTATTTGTATTTTAAGAAAAAAAATGCCCCTTTCCAGGAAGTTTCCTATATTATGGACATTCAGTGGAGACTAGAGGCAACAGTGCAGACCCTCAACGAACAGATCAGAAGACAGAAGGTAGAAACGCCACACACCAGATCCCAACCACTATACATAAAGGTAAAAATACAGCTTCATCCTGAACTCCTGGTTATGCTCCTCTGACATGTTTTGACCCACCTACGGGCTTAATCATAGAGATGAGAGGGTAACCGAAGTAGCAGGTTTTTATACATCATCAGCCGCATGAGCAGATGGCTTTATACAGATATACAAACAGAAATAGCTGGGCTGGAGCCATAATTAGGCATGGCATGAATGTTAAAAAGGGAAACTTAAAAACAAAAAATAATGCACTGCAATCAAAAGTGCTGAGTATATGTACTGACATAACAAATCCCAATATCGACTATTTCAGATCCTGGATCTGAACCCAGAACCTCTGCTGTGTTTGGCAGTAAGGCCGCGTACACACGGTCAGACTTTTCGGCTACAAAAGTCCGACAGCCTGTCCGACAGACTTTCGACGGACTTTTGGCGGACTTGAGGCAGACTTTCTTACGAACGGACTTGCCTACATACGATCACACAAAAGTCCGACGGATTCGTACGTGATGACATACACCGGACTAAAATAAGGAAGTTGATGGCCAGTAGCCTATAGCTGCCCTAGTGTGGGTTTTTGCCCGTCAGACTAGCACACAGACGAGCGGATTTCTGGGTCCGGCGTAGTTACGACGTAAAGATTTGAAGCATGTTTCAAATCTAAAGTCCGTCAGATTTGCGGCTGGAAAAGTCCACTGAAAGTCCGGGGAAGCCCACATATGATCGGATTGTCAGCCAGCTTTAGTCCGTCGGCATCCTTCGGATTTTGTAGACGAAAAGTCCGACTGTGTGTACGCGGCATAGCTCTTCTTGCTGAGCCACCTGAGATGCTGGGCTGCGCCCTGCTTGACTGCTTAGACAACTTTGCCTTATGTCTTGTTTCTCTTAATCCTTGAACCTTTTGCTCCTCCCATGAACTTACTAGTTAAAGCCATGCCTTTGCACTTCCTGTTTGCCAGATTATTGTACTTTCTCCACCCAATATCTCACTCTTTTCGCTTCTGCTGCCGTCCATATCTTTCGTTCCTTACCAAACTTTGGCTTGTTCCTTGACGATGCTTCTTCTTGATCCCAATTTGATCCCAAAAAGTGACGAAAATGCTTAAACATAAATTACCAATTCATATATACAATGCAAAAAAAATACTTAATAAGTGTGCAAGTGCAAAAGTGAAAAAAAAAGTATGAATATGAGAATAAATATAAAAAAAAATATATATATATATATAAACATATAAATTAAAATAAGTTAATATCATTAGAGTAAGAAGACTCAATCAAAAAAATAATCACGCAATAAAAAGTCCATCCAGGTAACAAAAGTATACAAAAGTTGCTTCAGTGCTAAAGACGTGCTCCATAGATTAAAGAGATTGCTTACCAAACCAATATGATCTCACAAAGGGAGATCATCATCAACTCTTTGGTATATTCCACTTTGGAGAGCTGACACTCTCACAGAGGCCTCCAGCCTTCAGAACCAGAGGACGCCTTGTATGGGGAAATGCATCGGGCAGTGCTAGCAGTGTGACGTCATCGCGCACGGGCATGTTTAAGGATATCGCGGCCGTGCCGAATTATGTTTACTGCTTGAATGTTCTTCAGTTTTTGTAAGTGCAATACCTATATTTAATAAATATATATTGCTGCAGTATAGAACTATGAGTTCTCTTCCTTACTTTTGATATACAAGTGTGCCAGAGCTTGATGGTGGAATCCAGACCAAGTATTAAACTTTCACGATAGAGACACCATGGCTGGAGGTGACTAACGGGGTCGCAGAGCTTCTGTGAGATTCAATATTGAGAGTGTTGGCTCTCCAAAGTGGAATATACCATAGCGGTAATGATCTCCCTTTGTGAGATCATATTGGTCTGGTAAGCAGCCTCCTTGGTCTAAGGAGCACGTCTGTGGCACTGAAGCACCTTTCGTATAATTTTGGGCACAGAGCACTTTTGTTTAACACCTGGATGGACTTGTTATTGTGTGATGAAATTTTTGTTTGAGGTTTCTCACTCTAAAGATATAAACAGATTTTTTTTTATATTTTTTATTTATTTTTATTTACATATTCATGATTTTGTTTTCACTTTGCACTTTTACTATGCATTTGCACACTTAAGTTAAATATTTTTATTGCATTGTATACATGAATTGGAAATTTATATTCAGGGTAACTCCACCTGTGACACAAGTCATATTGTAATTGAATGCTATTAAAAATGACCTTACGTTTTCAAAATGCAGTCGCTGAAATTTTCTCAAAATGCAATGCAATATGGCTACCTGGAGGTGTTCTGTACACAGAATGTGTACAGGACACCCCCAGAAACATCATTTCCTGCTGTGTGATTGGCTCACCGATTTTCCCAGACGTCTGCACTAAGATACAAGTCAGATTTCAGGCATCCCCTGCAACACAAATGTCATTTTTAGCAAGATAATCTCAGTAGGAAATCATGTTGAAAGGGATGCAGACCCTGCCACTTTCCTCATCAGTGCCCTGCAGGTGCAACAGCTGATTGATAATTATGAAACCACTCCCATTAGATCCACTTACCACATGGACACAGACAAACACTCAGGGATTTCTTCAGAATAACAAAAGGTAGGAATCTGTCACAAAGTTTGTAAAAATCCTTTTAATGTACATAGATCACCCAGAGGTTGTTTTCTAAACAAAAGTGGAGTCACTCTTTAACCGGTTCCCGACCGGCTCACGTAGATTTAGTGCGGCACAATGGCACCGCTGTGCGAAGCCTCGTACGGGTACGGGGTCCCCTTCGAAAGCCGCCAGAGGGCGCGCGCATGCCACTGGAAGTGTCAACACACAAATCCCTGTTCTTGTTTGTTCCTACTAAGTAGGAACAATGACATGTCTCCTCCTCCAGTCAGTCCCATCCCCATACAGCTAGAACACACTGAGGGAACACAAATTTAACCCCTTGATCGCCCCCTAGTGTTAACCTGTTCCCTACCAGTGACATTTACACAGTAATCAGTGCATATTTATAGCTCTGATCACGGTATAAATGTCAATGGTCCCAAAAATGTGTCAAAAGTGTCCAAACTGTCTGTCGCAATGTCGCAGTACCGCTAAAACTCGTGGATCACCGCCATTACTAGTAAACAAAATAATAATAATAAAAATGCCATAAAAATGCCAAAAATCTTTCCCATAGTTTGTAGATGCTTTAACTTTTGCGCAAACCAATCAATATACGCTTATTGCGATTTACCAAAAATATGTAGAAAAATATATAAAAAATGCCTTTGGGGGATATTTATTATAGCAAAAAGTAAAAAATTGGTTTTTTTTTCAAAATTTTTATTTTTTTATTTTTTTGTTTATAGCGCAAAAAATAAAAAACGCAGAGGTGATCAAATACCACCAAAAGAAAGCTCTAATTGTGGAAAAAAAAGGACGCACATTTTGTTTGGGTACAGCAATGCATGACCACGCAATTGTCAGTTAAAGCAACACAGTGCCAAATTGTAAAAAGTGCTCTGTTCAGGAAGGGGGTAAAATCTTCCGGGGCTGAAGTGGGTAAGCATTTAAGCTTTTCATTGTATTTTTACACATTACTTGAGATATTGTATATAATTTGAGATATTGCACATCACTTTTATATGAATTATTCACTGGTTGGGGTGTGAGATATTTAAAGAGAAAGCTCATTTCTTCTCTGGGCTATGTTAATGTAGGTCCTGTATTCAGGATCTGGCTAAATGCAGCAGTCTCACTCCATTGGTGGATGAGCACCAGTTCCAAATTTTATATATACTGTATATCTGCTACTGAACCCCACGGTTGCCCACCTCTAGGTGGGGCAATCCTGAGGACCGTGATCTTGTACTAACATGCAGCAAAACTCATCTCCAGGGGCTCTGGTTGGAGCTTACACAGGACTAAAGTAGAACTAAAGGCAAAACACTTTTTTTTTCCATTTTGAATAGAGTACAGAGGCTTAAAACCCCTGTTAGGTTTTTTGTCATCTATGTCCCATTGGGGGAGATTTCCCTTCACTTCCATTCCCATAGCCAAAACAGGAAGTCAGAGGAAATCCCTCCAAAGTAGGGGAATTGCTGGTTGTCATGAGATGTAGGGTCCCCATTGGAAGATTTCCTCTCTATTCCTGGTGTGGTGACAGCCCAAAATTTATAATTTTTTCTTCATTTTCAATTTCAGTGATAATGGTAAACAGGACAGTAATGAGAGTAGGTACTAAAAGTTATATTTTAAAATAGAAAATTAAATATTTAAATTAAAATGTTAATACAGTATAATATATTAAAATAGATTCAAATGAATACAACTTAATAAATTACAATTTTAAATGTTATATTAATATTGTATAAATTGATGTTGATAGTAGATCCTAAATTTACTTGTAAAATAAAAGGTTGGATTTTATGGTTAAAGGATTTTATAGTTAAAGGACCTTTTCACAAAACATAAAATGGTGAACCAACTTAAAACACCCTCCCCACTCCTCCAGTCCCCATTTTCTGACAGCCTTTCCAACTGGTATTATGGTCCTTTTTGTCATTTTAATGAAATATTCTTTTTATTCCATTTAAAATATAAGAGGGAATACAAAACAGAGCCTTGGGGCATTCCCTGGCTTAAGAACATACAGTAAAATAACAAGAGATAGTACACAGGTAAAAAAAAAAGAAACCCAAAAGTACCAATCCATAGCAATTGCTCAGCATAGAAAGGAGTAAAGCATCAATGAAGGTCATACAGGGTTTACATCTCCCCAACTTAGTGTATGAGGGAGAGGGGCAAGGTGACTCCAGCATAAAAAAAATAAACAAACATACCAAAGGTCCACAGCATAGATACTCTTTAAATGCACAGGCAAGATTCTTATTCAGTTAATAGACAGGACTTAGTACATGTCACAACAGTGGAAGGAGAATCGAGCCAGAGGTCCCATACCCTATTAAACTTCTGAGGACAGCCCCAGGAGAGCTAAGTAGCCCTATAAAGTGGTATAGCAGCGTTAACCAGAGATTTCCAAAAACTAAGGGTTAGGGCCTTCGTCGACTTCCATTTTAAAGCTATAGCCTTTATAGCATAGAACAGCAAAAGACTTGCAAGGGGCCCACAAAACCTAAAAGACAGGATTCAACATTCCTTGGGATAGGTATGGTAGTTAATGTAGATGCAAAAAGTGTACCCTCAGACCAGAAAACTTTAATGCAAGGGCAAGTCCAATACACATGTCTAAAATCATCTGGATCTTCCACACATCTCCAGCAGCGAGAAGAGCCTTCAGGATACATTTTGTGTAATCTCTGAGGGGTCATATAGGCCCTATGGAGAATTTTAAATTGAATTAGCCTATCTCTGGTGGCTTCTAATTGAGAATATCATATTTGACGAAACGCACCAGGATAGGGCCACACATATGATGTCATTGCGATCTGGTGTCCTTCATGTTGATGTGATTATACAGTGCTGTATATGCCTTTTCTCTGTGTAAGAGCAGTTTCAAGATTTGAATAAAATTGTGGTATTTGATTCACACTATGTGGAGCATGGGTCCCCTTTTATGCTTTTTTTGAGTGGCAAGTACAAGTGAGTCTGGTACCAGAAAAAGTCCTGTCAATTGGCCTAGGGGGTCCTCTTTACCCATAGTGTGGAAATAATCTAACATCTTTGGACAGTTTTGTATCTGATCTACTATCAAGTTGTATGTCCTACAGTGTGCCAAGGAGCTTCCATCAATGTGAGTTATGACCTTTCTATTAGTTTAGGAGGTCATGAAACCTTGGTAATCCTCCATACATTCATTTTAGGTTATGGTTTATTACATTGGTGGAGGACACACTGATTCATTTTATTTCTCACTGAAGAATGGGATCATAACATGGACTTTGAATTACAAGTGGACATTTTATCACTTTCCAATGTTTTGTATTTTTTTAATGTTAAATAGCTTTTTTTTGGTATCTCACCAATCTTTGCACTATAACTACTTTGTTTAACACAGCAGATTGTTTTTGTTTTTTTGACATAATAGTCCAGCACTTAATTATTTCATTCAAAAGTGCTGGAGGCTATATAGCAGTATATTGCTTCCAATGGAGAGCACTCATTGGCCAGCACTGGCCATGTGACTGCACTGACCAGTGGGAATCTTTCCTTTATTTCCAGAATACCATCCTGGAAGAAAGGCACCTTAAAGGGATTCTTATTGGTCAGTACAGTCACATTGTGCCTTCTGTGCTGCCTAGTGATGTTTTAAAGTGGATCTTCAATGTATCTGAGCACGATAAACCAAAAACATTATTTATTAATTGTTTTATTTTCAAAGCAAACTCTCCCATCATCCATGTCTACATGCTTTATTTTGTTGAGAAATCACTTTGAAAAACACCCCTAGCATTTATGGCCGTAGCCATCTTGAGGGCAAATGATTCATGTAACCTTTACTTCCTGGAAGTCTTTTCAAACAGATTCTCAGCCATGAAGCACCTGATCACATTGAAATAGACTGCGCTCATAGAACCCTCCGTCCACCTTCAGATGACCCAGACAAACCAAGGGATATCATTTGCAAGCTGCACAAATATTCCCTGAAGGAACGCATAATGTTCCACATGAGAGGTGTTAGCCATGTGGACTTTGATGGCGCAAAGTTGTCCTTCTTCCCGGATCTTTTCAGAGGCACCTTAATGCAACGTCATGCCCTTAAGCCACTACTTGAGGCCCTTCAAGATGCAAAGCTGGTCTACAGATGGGGCTTCCCTTTTAATCTATCGGTGATCAAAGATGGCCGCCAATTCATCAATAAAGATGAGTTGCCGCCATTCCTGCAACACCTGGGCTTACCCGCCATTGATGTTCCAGACTGGAGGTCTTCACCGGAGATTCCACTCCCTGTACGCTCGCAGCCTTGGTGCCCTGCATGCCGCAGGGGACAGAACAGATGCAGGTCTAGAGATGACCCCCTGACTGTCTAACTTATATTGTTTCCTTTTACAGGGACCCCCCAGGGTTCTTTTTCGATTTTTACTGCTGCTGTGGTAATTTGCACATCTTTGATGCTGCTGTGATATTTATGCCGAACAGGGGTTTTTTCTCTGGCGGGCTCGCACCTGGTGCTGTGCCACTTCTCCCACAAAGGTCAACTCCTAGGATTTATGTCCCATATTTGGGACCCCACGCTGCTCGCTGACCTCCACTCTATTTTTGGCCAGAAGGCCGAGTGAAGATTCCTGACTAGTAGTGGTAGAATATTTTGGGATGCCCTTACGTTAAAGTTCCCCTTGAATGTATTGTATGTTTTGACGGTTTTCTGTTTTCTAGGTTTTTACTTTTGTTTTCTGTTTTCTCAGCACTCGATTCATGGATCAGTCACTTGCAGGTCTCCCTACTAACTGGGGCTTGGGATACCTCCACGATATCCTTACATTAAGGCTTCCCTGAAAGTGGTATCGTACAATGTCTGTGGCTTAGGATCGCCTAATAAACGCAGTAAGTTGTGGCTCGAAACCAAATGCTTGGGGGCACAGATTCTTTTATTACAGGAGACACACTTTCGCATAGACTCAGTCCCACGCATCCCCACCCACCTGTATAATCAATGGTTTTTCAGCAACTCTCCGTGATGTAAATCGAGCGGGGTTGCTATAGTGCAGGCAACTGCTAGCCAGGGCCCTGAGGAGACACCAGGACTCAGGCCATGTACATAAACTCCATACCACGACAGGTTCCCCAGTAGTTCGACTATTGAAGAAAAGTCCAAAAGTGCAAAGTGCATCAAAGTGATGGTAAGTACATCAAAAAACAAAATGTCCAATCAAAAAGTGAAAGAAAGTTGTTAATCAAAAATTAAATATAAAGTGCTTGTGCAAGAAAACAGGAAACATCCAATTAACCCAGAGTGTTGTCACCATCCGCTCAATAGTGTCCAATCAAGGATAATGAATAAAAATTACAGTATATAAAGTGCTTTTGTGCAAAGGAGATTAGAAGATATCCAATTCATCCTAGTGTCACCATCCACTGTGTACTAATGGTTTGCCCTAGCCTCACCTCATACAGAGACCCCCATGGGTCTAGTCAAGCCTCTTGTATGAATGAGACACTGATTCCCCAGCAGGCAGTTGATTTCCAGAGGTATCCACAGACCACTCTTGTATAGGGATCACTTCCGTGGCTCATCAAATATAATTTACATGGAATGAGAGAAGGTGGGCTCCATAGTGCAGTAATCCAAAAACGTTTTATTAAAAAACATAAGTAGTAACTCACAGTTTTTAAAACGATGCAAACAGCGTGACAAACGATGGGACTTCCGTTCTTGGCTGCGACAGAAAGTGATGACACCCGGTTCCTCCCTAAAATGCTCTCCTGGATAACCTCGCTCTATAGCTCCCCTGAGGCCCGAGTTAAGGTGAATGGCATTCTTTCGGACACCTTCCCTTTTCTGAACGGAACTAGGCAGGGATATCCACTGTCCCTCCTTATTTTCGCCCTCACCCTGGAACCATTGTTCAATAGGATTCGTTTAAAACCAAATGTCAAGGGCTTCAGCGTTGGGCCAAGGGAGCATAAATTATCCTGTTTTGTCCTGTTCTATGTGGCTGACCCCTTGATTTCTCTCCCTAACATCATGGATGAACTACAGAATTTCAGCTTACTCTCAAATTTCAAAATCAATTATAATAAATCTGAAATTCTATCCTTGAATATCCCATCGAGCTTGCGTACACGGGTACAATCTTCTTTCTCCTTCACTTGGTGCCACACTCACCTGAAAATATCTGGGTGTTTATCTTACCCCCATCTGCTTCCAGCTTTGTAACAGTAATTACACCCTGCTACTCTCCACTAAAAAAGCAGACTTACACAACTGGGACAGAGAGACTTTTTGGGGATGGGCCGAGTCAGTGTGTTAAAGATGAATGTGTTACCTCAAATCCTGTTCTATCCCCAAATGGCGCCTATCTCTTTACCCAAGTCTTTGTTTTCAATCCTTAACAGTACGTTCCTAAAATATATCTGGCATGGGCGAAGCCCTTGGCTGGCTCTTCGCACCCTACAGAGACCTAAGCAGCTGGGAAGCCTGGGCGTCCCAGATATATGCAAATATTATGAGGCAATCGCCCTGCAGCAGATATTGGACTGACACCATGGGGTGTCCACTAAGGTGTGGGTATCTTTAGAAAAACTTCTGGCTGGCCGAAACGTATCCCATTCCCCATGGCTACCCAGGGCACATAGAGGTCTGTCAGCATTTGTTTCTCCAGTTACTGCTCATGCTTTACAGAAATGAGATGCCCTAAACAGGTCAGGAAAGCTTCTCCCCCCAGCTCCCCTGGGAGGCTTCCCCTGGTTTGCCCCAGGGGAACACCTGTCTTTCTTCTGTATGTGGATGGCAGACAGTGAGGTGCGGTAGGTTCTTCTAAGACCAGGGATTAATCCCATTGGAGGAACTTAGAGCTCAATATGGTAGATTTCCCTTAGACGATCGGAGATATAGGCAGCTGCAACATTTTACACGTGGTTTAACTCAAGCTATACGCTCCCCTACCTTCTCCACTCCTTTTGAGAAGCTGTGCATGTCTGCCAATCCAATCCCACACTGCATATCTGTCCTGTATGAGATGCTACTAGGGCTGGGACCCAAGGGGAAGCCAATGAACATTCAAGAATGGGAAAGAGACCTGCAACATGAGCTTACTGAGCTGCAACTTGATCATTTATACCGCCTTACTCACTCTAGTTCTGTTGACACGAAAATTCAGGAGAATGGGTTCAAGGCTAGCTGGTATAGGGTCCCCACCAAACTTGCTAAAATATACCCAGCCTCCTCAGATGCTTGTTGTGGGACTGCGGGCATAGAGGTTCATTTTTACATATTTGGTGGGATTGCCCTGAGTTACAGCCGTATTGGCAAGACATTAGAACCCAAATAAACCTTGTCTTGAACATAGACCTCCCTGACTCTCCAGTAGGTTTCCTCCTTCATGTCCCCATCACCCCTCTCAGCCTCTATCGAAAGTCGGTACTGCCCCACCTCCTGAATGCGGTTAGGAGATTGATCCCCATCTACTGGAAAAGCAGCCAAGTTCCAAGCTGCTTGAAATGGATTTGTCTTGTGAACGATATTAGGGCTGCAGAGGAGTGGATGGCGACATGTAAGGACAGACACGATAAGTGGTATGGGATTTAGGCCACATGGATTCATTATGTAGACGAGGCCCGCATGTTTTGTGAATGTTTTGTGAAGGTGGACAAGCCCTTTAACTAACCCCTTGCAATGTAAAGTCTGCTTTAAAAAGGTGCTAAACTTAACTTTTTTCAATGGTCCCTATCCCTTGCTGCCATCTTCTTCTGGGTGCCAGTCTTCGACCATCTTCATTTGCTGGCGTGGATGACATCACTACTGCACCTGCACTGGAGTCAATGATCCCGGAACACAGGGACCGTGTCGGTTTTTTTAAATGAGCTGTACATGCACAGCTCAGTTTACATGCAAGAGAAGACAGTGAACAGGCAGGCAGGTATATTTTAAAGCAGAAGAGACATTACATGAGACATTACTATGGTAACATATTGCTCTGGTCACAGTGTGCTAAAAAGAAAATCATAAAAAAAAGAAAAAAAAATGTAATAAAAAAATAAATAAAAATTATAACTTTTTTTTCCGTACTACCACCAGTCAGTGTGCCTTATCACTGCCACACCAGTTATATGATGACGTTTAACTGCACTGGTGACAGTATGTAAAAAAAATTAATTAGGAAATGTTTTGTTTTTAATTTCTTTATTTTCCAAAAGATTAAGACAAAAAATTGTAACTTTAAAAAACCCACTATGCCTCTTACTATATACTTTGGACTGTCTAATTTCCAAGAAGGGGCAATTTGAGGTTATTTGTACTGTTCTAGAATTTTGGGGCCGCAAGAATTGAGACCATCAGTACATCAGGATTAATCAATTTTCAGATATAAACCATAGTTTGTGGAATCTATAACTTTCCTACAGACTAAATAATATACACTGATTTGGGTTATTTTCATCAAAAAAATGTAGCGGAATACATTTGGGCCTAAAATTATGAAGAACAATTATTTATTTGCAAAATTTCATGACCGAAACAAAGAAAAACAAAGTTTTATTTTCAGTCGTTTTTTGTTTTTTTATCAAAAATATAAAAAAACCCAGTGGTGATTAAATACCACCAAAAGAAAGCTCTATTTGTATGAACAAAATTATTAAAAATCTAGTTTGGGTACAGTGTTGCTTGACCGCGCACTTGTCATTCAAAGTGCGACAGCGCTGAAAGATGAAAATTGTCCTGGGCAGGAATGGGTAAACGTGCCCGGTATTGAAGTAGTCAAAAGCCTATGGAAAAATCGATAAAAGCTAGTTCTTGTGCAATTTGTCACGCTTCGGTTATTGCACCACAATGCATGAGAAGAGGAATCCCATTATGGGGCCCGTTCAAACATATGTACCATGCTTTTGCGCAACTTGGAAAAGGTGCAGGCGCTTCTTTTGGTGCATTTTTGGCCCCATATACTTCAATGGGAGTGCATGAAAACTCATGAAAGACACAGATGCAGCCTTATGCCATGTACACACGACCGGACTTTTCGTCAGCAAAGGTCCGACGTAACTAATCCGCCGGACAATTTGATCGTGTGTGGGCTTCATTGGACCTTTGCTGTCGAAAAATCAGACGGACTTTAGAAAAAGAACATGTTTCAAATCTTTCTGACGGACTTGAGTCCAGTCGAAAAATCCATTCGTCTGTATGCTAGTCCGATGGACAAAAAGGGATGCAAGGGTGGCTATTGGCTACTAGCTATGAACTTCCTTATTCTATTCCGTTGTACGTCATCACGTTCGAATCCGTCGGACTTTCGTGTGATCGTGTGTAGACAAGTCCGTTTCGTCGGAACTCCGTCGAAAGTCTGTCGAAAAGTCCTTCGGAGTTCAGTTCGTCGAAAGTCACTCGTGTGTACATGGCATAAGAAACACATTTAAATGTTTTTGGAATGTATCTATACTCCCTGTTTACACCACCAACTGTGAAAGGGTGTTCCCAATCCTTAATGCTTAACAGTGAAGAATCCCTTACGCAGTTTTCTCCCAGTCCTAAAGTTACCAAAGATTTGTATATCGCTATCATATCCCCTTTTAGGCCTCGTAAACATGATCAGATTTTCCAACGGGAATTGTGTGATGACAGGCTGTTGGCGGAAAATTCGACCGTTTGTACGCTCCATCAGACAATTGTTGTCGGATTTTCTGCAGACAAATGTTGGATGGCAGACTTAAAAATTTTCCGTGGACAAATGTCTGTTGTCGGATTTTCCGAGCGTGTGTACACAAGTCCGTCAGACAAAAGTCCACAGTACAAACACGCATGCTCGGGAGCAAGGATGAGCCAGAAGCAGTCGGTCTTGTAAACTAGTGTTTGTAGTGGAGAATTAACATTCGTGACATGGCAAATTATGAAATATCGAAATGCGGCGCACAATTCTCTTCTTCTTTATTTTATGGGATCATAATGAAGCTGCTTTGCTGGTGATACTGATGGAGTTATTGTAAACAAATTTTCAAAGGCTTTTTTTTTTTTAGTGATATCAAGAATAATATTATTATGCTTGTTTTTTTTTGTTTTTTTTTGGTGCAAGTTACCACAACACCTTTATCCCGTAGTTTTTATGATCAAAGATACAACTATGTTGGTGTCCCTTGTTAATTTTACATTGTATTTTTTAAAATGTAACTGCCTACTCGCCTACTCCCAAACTGTCATTTGTAGTAAAACACATACATACAGTAAAGTATTATTCTACACAATTTTTTTATTGTGCATAAAAAAAAACAAATAAAATTAGACATGCTATCTGCCAATAGAACTTAACCAAAAAGTGCATTCTATGTATCCGAAAATATAGAAAATATACCAAATCAAATCATTATTATTCAACCAATAATAAAAGCCTCATGCATATGTCCTGCTTCTTAATATAGGGGGACAGCAATGCCATGAGTTGGTGAAAGCAGGGGTCCGTCATCCGGAGATAATTCCAAAAATCATCTGAATTATTCTCCTGGAGCTCCCACAACAAAGGCATATGCCATATTTGATCACAATTAATAAAGCAACCAATTTTTGGTCCAAGAAATCCTCCTCCTCCTGTTCCTGGACTGGACTTGGGTCAAAGCCATAACTCCAAGGCCAATAATAAATAACATGTTATCTCCTCTGATTCAGCAACATGTCTGGTTGACGAACGGCTGTTCAGAAACAAACTGAAAAGCACGAAATGAAAAGCGCAAACTGAAAAGCGCAAACTGAAAAGCGCAAAATGATAAGTGCGAAATGAAAAGTGGGAATCAACACTCACCAAACTTCTACTAACATGAAATTAGCAGAAGGAGTCCAAAGGGTGGCGATAAAGAGCTGAAAAACATAGTAGTAAAGTACGTCACTACGTTTGTGTTTGTTGGCCGACAATTCCTTGCCGTTTGTATGCAAGACAAAATCCAGGCACACGCGAGGTTCGAGGTTTTGTCCGATCATGTGTACGAGGCTTTAAGCATCTCATTCTGTAAGTTTTGAAAAGCCAATTCATGGGACAAATCTTAAAAAGCTGCGACATTCCCCGGAGATCAGGGATATGTGACAGCTACAGACCACTGAAAGTCACAAGTCGGTGTGGTCACTCCAGGTTAAATCGCTTTGCTGCTGTTTGCACATAATCCTCACAGTCATGTCTTATTAGTGGTCTTGCGGTTGCTGAATAGGCTGCAATTCTTTCTTACCCGTGTGCCTTTGCAATGACAAACACCATAACCTCCCGCATCTGGCTCTAGCACCCCTGGTGAAAGTGTCACCTGTCACCGGAAAGCCAAACAGCAACTTCTCCGTGAACATGTTGCATTTGGATTAAGTAGCAGAGGATGCAATTATGAATGGTCTGTAGCAGTAATCAGCTCTTCTTCTCCAGGGTCACTAATGGGTCAGGCTTATTATGCATGTGTACATCTAGTTAATAAATAGCAACTACCATTTGAAAGATAACGCAATTGAAAACTCATTTGTAACTTCACAAGAAAAAAAAAAACACACAGCTGTTATCACCTTTTCATCTGTTTCATTTACATTATTTTCAAGGTAATTAAAAAAAAGTATTAGAAAAAAAAATTGATATAAATGATCTCACTGAGAGACACTGGATTTATTCTTATGTTAAAGCCGAACTCTAGGCCAACGCTATATACACGGATGAAATAAATATATTAGAGATGTTTTACCTTCCAAAGGATTTGTATTTCTGTCCATCTAGTCCCAAGATTTACACAGCTGTGCTACACAGCACGGCCCTCTCTAACAGGGAAGGGGTCCCGGTCTTTCTATGTTGCAGTTTCAGTTTCACTTAGTGAATGGACAGTGAAAGGAGAAGCAGCATGCTGATGGTCACTCTGCTCTCTCTCCTCCTATCTGCACTGCAGTAATGCCTGTCTCCTTTTGCTACTTCATCTCCTACAAAGATCACAGGTACCTACACTGCTTACAAAAAATACATTGAATTATTAATTATTACAGTTGTGTGTGCCTTTTATATCTGCCTGGGGTTCAACTTTAAAGTGTAAGTTCACCTTTTCTCCATTGGACCATTTGACTTACCTCCATGGGTGATTAGCTGTCAATAACCACACAGCCCATGCAGTGGTCCATGGATTGGAAAACCTTGCTCTTCTCCCTCTTCTCTGTGCAGCACTTCTGGTATGGATCAGAGCAATTCTGATTGGTGTTTGTGCTGACCAATCAGTATTGCTCTGAACCATTCCTGAAGTGCTGCACAAAGAAGGAGGGAGAAGAGTAGGGATTTAAAGTCCCTGGACTGCTGCACTGGCTGCGTGGGCACTGACTGCTTGGGCAGCTGTTGGGTGGGGATAAATCCCAAACTGCGGTGTCTATGACATCGTAATCAAATTGGTATCGTTTCCTCTTTCAAGGGCAGTGTGGCTACTCCACACTGCCTTTGAAAGAGAAAACAATAACAGCCCTGAAGAAGGGGGAGTCTCTGTACCCCCAAAACCTGTTGGCTCGACCATTTGTTGTGTCTTTCAATAAAACGACTATAAATTCACCTTCACTCTGCTTCTCATTGGATATTGGGCGCTCCTTTCACCTACCCTTACAAATATATGCGGTACCGACCTTCAAGACCAGACCCAGAGGTAGCAGCCGAAGCCCTCCAAAAAGGACTCACCACCACCCTTCTGTTGAGTTGGACTGGAATCTTCAGGAGTGAACTCTCCCTACCCACCCCAACCATCACCCAGTCACAGACCCTCAACTGAGTGAGTCAGTCCAGCACGATCTCCAACCCTAAAGAGCATCTCTAAAGTAAGCAGAGTATAGCTCCATTCAAATCTAGAGGAAGTTACTGCACTGGTGTGTGCAGGCTTGAGGATGTAAACACAAGATAAGCCTTCCATCGCAACCAAGAGGTAAGAAAGCACCTAGTGGGGTGGGTTCTAGTTTAGATTAGGTTTGGGGGCTATGAACGGTGCTTTTTTTTTTTCATTGCGTTTGTACTTTAAACTTATACAGAGAAGACTGATAGGTGGGCTGGTAGTTGAGTTTTAGTACATAGTTACATAGTAGGTGAGGCCGAAAAAAGACATAAGTCCATCAAGTCTGACCTATGTGTGTGATTTTATGTCAGCATTACATTGTATATCCCTGTATGTTAAGGTCGTTCAGGTGCTATCTAATAGTTTTTTGAAATTATCGATGCTCCCCGCTGAAACCACTGTCTGTGGCAGGGAATTCCACATCCTCGCCACTCTTACAGTAAAGAACCCTCTACGCAGTTTAAGGTAAAACTAAGTAAGTACTCTCCATTTATCACTACCCTCTGAACTCGCCTCTGTAGCCAGTTTTCAATTCATGTACTCACTCTATGGTCCATGCCAACAGACCTTACCTTGTACAGTAGACGTTTGTGGGGAACTGTATCAAATGCTTTTGCAAAGTCCATATACACCACATCTACGTGCCTTCCTTTATATAGATGGCAGCTCACCTCCTCATAGAAGGTTAATAAATTGGTTTGGCAAGAACGATTCTTCATGAATCCACACTGATTACTGCTAATGATACCGTTGTCATTACTAAAATCTTGTATATAGTCCCTTATCATCCCCTCCAAGAGCTTGCATACTATTGATGTTAGGCTAACTGGTCTGTAATTCCCAGGGATGTATCTTGGCCCTTTTTTAAATATTGGTGCTACATTGGCTTTTCTCCAATTAGCTGGTACCATTCCAGTCAGTAGACTGTTCGTAAGAATTAGGAACAATGGTCTGGCAATTACTTGACCGAGTTCCTTAAGGACCCTCGGGTGCAAGCCATCTGGTCCAGGTGACTTGTTAATGTTAAGTTTTTCAAGTCCATTTCTAATTCTGTCTTCTGTAAGCCATGATCACAGGGTGCTTCCTGTGACGTGTCATGAGGATAAACATTGCAGTTTTGGTTACTGAAGCCCCCGATTCCCTTGTGAAGATTGAGGAGAAGTACCATATTACAATTTTCAAGATATCAAAAGGCACCAATAGTTTTGTGAACTTGTAGTCGTTTCTAGGCAGTTGAGCTTAGAAGCATTTTTTGGAAAGCAAATAAAATGCGTTCAGGAAATAAGCAAAAATGCAAAACGTCTGTAAACGAAACGCGAGCTACCGCATTTAGCCGCGTTTAGAAATGTTTGGCGCTTGAAATGCCTCTATACTCAGCATCTGAACTCATTTTTTTGCTTTACAAAAAAGGCCTCTAAACTCAACTGCCTAAAAACGACATTAAACTAACCTGTGTACATGTACACATAAGATAACATTGGATGAGTTCAGGGGCAGCTGAAAAAAGCAGCCAACTGCCTCTGAACGTACGTTTACCAGCAGCAGTGTACATGAGGCCTAAATGTTTCATTTACAGGCGTTTTTGATGGAGATACATTTTTTACTATTTGAAAAAAAAAAAACGCTTCTAAACGCAAAGGCGGCTAAATGCGGTATGTAAGCGCGGCAAAACTGACATTTTTAAACTTCGGTTACTATTTATCAAGTTAAATCATTCAGGAGAGGTTTTAAAATGTCCCATGTACATGAAGCCTAAAGATGCTAAAACATGTAAATCCTGAAACAATAAATATACTGAAGTCCAATTTCTATTCATTTCATATATCTGCTAAAATACACATGAAAACTTCTCAATACAAAAGAAGCATTTGGAATCCTTCTATATATATCCAAAATTTCAGTGTTGTCCTACACATATGCAATCATGGAATGCATGTACAAAATAAAAAATATATAATATATATATAGAGTGCTATTCCTATGTAGCAGTCTTTTACCTCTTCCAGTCTAATGAGAACCTTTGAGGCCACAGACTGCTGACATCCTTCGATATGTAATGGGTTGTGAGGCATAATGGGTGCAAAGATGGTGAAAGTCATTGGGCATCAGACACTTCTTGGATGCAAAAGAGGTTTTATTTCTTTAACAGTCCTTTTTATATTTTGCAAGGGAAAGAGGATTAGGGCCAGGACACCCTTAAGTAGTTGCAATTTCAATAGGCAGACTCCGAGACTTCATTAGGAAGCCGTACAGGTAAAGGCCCCAGCAAGGTGCCACTTCTGCACATGCAGGTTTGCTGTCTCCTATGGCAACAGTATCTAACAGTTTCTAACACAAAGTTCAACAGTTCTCTCAGCTTCACTACAATGTCCACTTGTAGCTCTTCAGCCCCTTGACCTCCTAGTCTCTCACTGGACTCTCTGATTCACTGACTCTGAATCCTGTGAGCTACTCAAGGCTTTTGCGGTGGTATCTACCTCAAGCGTCACCCATGCTTCCCTGCTGGCTCCCTAGCTTGGCACTCCAGATACTTCTCAAGCTTCACCCCTGCTGACCGGCTTGGTCCTTGGCTTGACACACAAGGCTGCTCTGCAAGGGTCACCTCCGCTGGCTGGGTCCCTGACTTGATCACCACCTGAAGTTTCCTGTTTCTCCACCGTGCCCGTTCAGTGAGAATGTTGCACCGGCACT
This sequence comes from Lithobates clamitans, assembly GCA_037952925.1. Classification (NCBI taxonomy): domain Eukaryota; kingdom Metazoa; phylum Chordata; class Amphibia; order Anura; family Ranidae; genus Lithobates; species Lithobates clamitans. The sequence continues at coordinate 5,332,837 of JBBGZY010000922.1, read as the reverse complement.
TGCTTCAGTTACTCACTGTGGCCCTCACACAGCCTGGCAGCCAGATGCCCCCGGGATAGGCCCAATCCCTGGCCTAGCAGCCCGGGGCAGACGACACACATCCACCCAGACAGCGGTCCGGGTGGCACAGAACATAGATCACCTGACTCCACCCAAACACATAGGTTCTCCATAGATTCAAGAAAACCCCTGCCCAATGGCTGAGATATCCTATATACCCATAACCTGACCTTGAAATGTCCTTCTCACATCTAATGCCACCAAGTGCCCAGCCAACTAGTGGCAGAAGAGAAAGGTACAACAAGACCAAACTTAGGGAGAAATCAATGGATCTCTAACAACTATCTACAGTAGTAGCTACTCCTGACAAGGAATTTGGTTAGGAGCTCCCTGAGTAAACACCAGGGCGCTACACCTATAAAAAAAAGTCCAATCCAAATGTGAATTAGTAAAGTCCTTTAATAAAGTGCAAATGTGCTGTTATTCTTTACAGTGCAAATACAAAAGTGCAAGTGGTGCTGTTACTCTTCACAGTGCAGATATCAGGGTTCTGTGCTCCCCTCTTATGTGCCCTCACTCACCAGCAGTTGTTGACTCAAAATTTTAGAGTCTATATGCGCTTTTGGTTAAGGTAATCTCATCCAGCACTGTTGTTCTCTCTCTCCTCTGCTCCACTTGGGGAATGGCAGGGTTTAGTGATATGTTTTCATTCATATAGGAAGGATTACAAAAAGGTCTACACATTATTTAAAATTGAAAAGAATATAAATTTACGCACACAAAAAATGATGTATTCGGAGCATTAAAGGCCGGATTAAAGGCACCGCCGGGCCGCGTGCGCTTCAAAGGCCAGATGGGACATCACCAGAAGTCCCCACTAACGCGTTTCACCCCTCCCACAGGGCGTCTTCATAAGCTGGGGACACCGGTGATTGGATGTTCTTTTATATTAATTGCCCCTCCTACTACTCCTATATAACCACCTACTACACCTAATTCCTGACATCACTTCCGCTTCCTCTTACCACCTTATTAGGAGTGGAATTTGAAAGTATGATTTCTAACGTTACTTCTGCTTCCTCTTACCACCATATTGGAAATGGAATCTTAGTGTAAATTATGTGTCTTACTAGAGGAATGGGCAAAAAACGCCATGTTGCTACACTCAATGCCTCAATCTATCATACCTAAAATTATTGTATAAAAATATTTAAATATGGAGGTGATGTGGGTTAAATCTCCATATATCAATTACACATTATATAAATGCATACTGTATATATTCCTAACATTATTCTCTATTAGTACGTGTTATCTCTCCTACAGATTTAAATGCACAGTTGTTTTATATACCTAATGAACATATTATAATATAAAACGCAATTATTTTCTACTTATAGTATTTCTTTATAAAATAAATGAAATAAATAAAATACAATATTAAATCCTTATAAATATATGTATGTGTGCATATATATGTGCGCGCATATATAAATATACCCAGCATTCAATATTATGTGTTCCTCCTTGTTGAATAACTAAAAACTTGTAATAAAACTAGACTTGTTCACAGCAGAAAATTTGGTTTTGTTTCATTTTGTTTTCATTCATAAAATACATCATTTTGTTCTGTTATATTCGTTATGTTACATTAATTCATTTTCGTTAATTCCTTTTCGGATAATTCGGATATTTCTGAGTGCCGATATTCATTATATCGAATCGATTTGTTTTGTATGTATATCGATTTGATTCGATATTTATGTATGTATATATATTCATGATAACGATTCGTAGTTTGGAAAGTCATTTGTTTAGTGAATCCATTAACACAATGACAATATCTCTTCTCCTCTGCTCAACATCCTTCTCACTCAGTTCTCGGGAATGCACTTTGCCAGTAATCCAACCTCCAGCACAAAATGAATCAGCTGATTGGACTGGCTTACTCTGAGTTGACCTTTTGTTTTATTAGACCTTTAACGAATAAACGAATCATGTCAAATTCATTAGTTATTTTCTCTATGATTTCTTTTCTATTAGTTGAAATTCGTTAATTTTTTCTTCGGACATTTGGATGCAAAGATGCAAAGTTTGGCCAAATTTTGTTTTGTTACGAAACAAATTGCACATGTCTAAACAAAACAATTAATGTCTATTTTAAGGCCTGTGGGTACCGACGTCCTTAGTTGGTAAACCCAATTTGTTTCATTTTGCGAAACAGCTTGTTTCATGTTGGTACCCCACCAGTTTCTGTCTAGGCCGCAGAAACCTCATTGTGATGGATCTTTATTGTGATATCTTCTAAAGTGTTCAGAAACGCTATGTTGGCGAAATGCTTTTTTAATAATAGTGATGTGTTCCCTTAACCTGACTTTTAGTTCAGGGGTGATTCTGCCTATGTACTGTAACCCACACAAACACTCACACAAATACATCCTCAGCTTGTTGAGAAAACAATCAAAAAGATCTGTGGATGCCACGTAGATGCTCGTGTGACATAATACTTTGGGAACTGTGTTTGGAAGCTTGTTTCCCTAATAAACCTTATGGTTTGATTCTACAGAGTGCAGCTTCATTTTCTGCTTCACTTAAGCACTTTGGGTTTCAGATTTGTGGCTACCATTAGCGCCCTTCTAAAAGGTGGGGTGGATTGCTTGCATTGACAGGTGATGAGGAGGTGACATATTGCCTGTTTTAACCCTGGAAATGCAACACCTCCATGCAATAACCGTGCACATTGCACGCACTTAGGGCACAGCCCCTTTCACTTGAATGGGTCATGTTTGGCAGCAGTACCACCAAACACGTACAAGATGCTGCTTCATTTTTGCTGTGGCTGCAAAGCAAAGCTTAATTGACTGCATTTACTGCTGTACATATGAACAAGCCCTTAGGAGGGTGAAACGTGCAATATTTTAGAGAATGCATCACTGGTGATTCTGTCCAAGAATTATCAAAATGCAATTGTCACTGGCTTTCTGTAATGAAAATCACTCCTTTGGTGGCTGAAACTTTGAAGAAATGTAATTGACAATGAGGCAACAGTGACTAAGTGACACATCACTGGCTCGGACAGTGAGTTAGCAATGCCATAGGAGGTGAGTTGGGTTTTAACATTTCTGTTTTTGTCGCTAGTGTGACATTGACCTTACACTCAGCGCAGCAGTGGATTTCCATATTATCTCTTCTGCTGCTGCTGGAATGAGAGAAGGTTACTGAGTTAATTGGTTTTATTTAGTCGTTTCAACATATCCTCATGCTAAAACAATATCCTGCTTTTAATTAGGCCAAAGTTCTTCCGTAAAGGCTGTAAGTGAAATATATTTTCTATATCTTTCTTTAAGTGTGCACGTTATAAAGAAAACAAAAAACAGCAGAGTGATAAGCCAGTAGAAACGTGCAAAATTAGAGTAAAGGTGCCCTCCAGTCTAGCATTGCTGTAGTGCACCAGACCAATTTTGGCTCTGTTCACTCCAGTGCGACTTCAGATGCGATATGAGTCACATGACAGCAGAAATCATGGTGTCTGTTCACATCAATGCAACTCTGCAGGGCACGATTTTCTAAAAGATTCCTGTGCTACTTTGGTGCAATTCCAGCATGATTTTGGCCCCATAAAATTTGCAAACCACAATCAAAATGCATCCAAGTTGCACTACATCACACAGAAAATCAGATGAAATTTAAATTGCAGCAGTGTGAACCTAGCCTTAGTCTCCCTTGTTGGTAATTAAACCCGCTGCTTGTGATTGTGGCCCAGTACAGGCTCCTTTTGGTCTCTCACATACAGAATACTTGTCAGGAAATAGCCTAACCTAATAACCTATAGCTGCTCCATCAGTCAGAGGCACTCCTATGTTATCACATACAATACAGGACCAGCAGTCCTACATTGTAAGTGAGAATGCTGAGCGTCCAACCAGAACATGGAACGTCAGATGAACGTCAATCTCTTTTCAGACTTCTTAAAAAGGTAAGTAAATTAGTAGTTTACTAAAAATTCCATTTCCCAACCAAATAGAAGATGTGTGCAGCAATTTTGCCTTTAAAGTGGTTGTAAACCTTAGACATGAAAGAAAAGCATATCCATCTATAGTGTGTACTTGTCTCAATTAAGATCACTAAGTGTCACTTTTGTCTGCTGCTTTGTTTCTCTGCTATCAGCATGAGTCCCTTCAGACAAGTTTGCCTGACACCAAGAGAAAAAAGGTGACAAGGCGTGACCTCCAGCTGATTGACAGCCTCAGGTCTTCACCTGTGTGCTCTGTGAAGGGGGGTGGGTCCCTTTCTTCCAATCAGCTCTCAGAGTTCTCCTCGCTGATGCCACTTCAGCTCTCTACCCCCTGCTCTTCAGATCTGAGAGATCCTGTGTAAATTCTGCATTTTGAATGGCTGTAGGGGAAAGATGCTGTAGATAAACAGATACAACTTATTTAGGAGAATTTGTTTTATCTCTATGTATCACCTGAGGCCAGTCACTTCACTGTATATATGTAAGGGTTTACAACCACTTTAATCTCTTAAAAGGGACAAATAAAACAGAAAACGCTTTTTAGTGGAAGGGTTGGAACTTATGTGTGGTTGTATTGTTTTCTCTGTCCCTGTTCAAGACATTTCCTATGTAATCATCTGCACAGGAACTCAGGGAAAACCTATCTAGATGGACACACTCAACAATAAAACCTGTCCATTTGAAAGTGTGATGCCGCGTACACACGAGCGGACTTTACGGCAGACTTTGTCCGGCGTACTGGATTTCTTCGGACAATTTGATCGTGTGTGGGCTCCAGCGGACTTTGTTTGCTCAAAAGTTGGACGGACTTAGATTTGAAACATGTTTTAAATCTATCCGACGGACTCGAGTCCGGTCGAAAAGTCCGCTCGTCTGTATGCTAGTTCGAAGGACAAAAAGCCACGCTAGGGCAGCTATTGGCTACTGGCTATGAACTTCCTTGTTTTAGTGCAGTTGTACGTCATCACGTACGAATTCGACGGACTTTGGTGGATTATGTGTAGACAAGTCCGTTCATTCGGAAAGTCCGTCATAAAGTCGGTCGAAAAGTCCGCCGGGCAAAGTCTGTCGTAAAGTCCGCACATGTGTACGCGGCATGAGGCAGGGCTTTACCTTCTAAAGAATTTTCCTTGTGGTTGTTTGAGTCCTGGGTTTGATTGTCCTTCCAGTGGGTACTGGTTGCCTTAGTAGTTGAGGAGCACCATTTAAAGTCTTGTAGGGCTTCTGATTATTCCAAATTTAATTTATTTGGGAATGGCAATTTCAATATCATGGAATCATACAGCTGTACCTCCAGTAATGTTATGTTCCTCATCCAATGCAAAAAATTCAATGAAGGATTTTATATTGGCGAAAGAGGAAAGAAATTACAAACAAGAAGGAATTTATACACACACACACCATCAAAGATCATAAGGAAGATGATTTCTACACCTGTCTCTGTAGGGCATCATTTCTCACAACCAGACCACACTACAAAAGACATGCATGTTTTTGTTCCTAATGAAACTTCACAACTACCCAGGAAAGGAAAACTTTTGAACCAAGAATTATAATTCTGTTTGACACAAAAGATAATCAACTAAATGTGGACCTCAGTTTTCTAAATCACTATCCAACAATCTTATGACCACTCTCATTTCTGTGACTGGTATCCCCTTTCAGTCCATAGCCCTCACCAGCTATCCAAGTTTAGTTTAATTACCGATGTTGCGTATGTTTTGTTTTTTTCCTTCAGAGAATGTATTATTAACATTCTGCTAAATCTTTATGTATTAGTACCTCTTAGACATCGAAGAAGGGGGCACATCCCGAAAGCTTGTCCTGAAAATTTAGATGTCAGTGCAAATATAAAAGTATCATGGACAGTATAAAAGAATCATGGACAGTACTCAATTTATTTGAAAACATATGTTTAAAATATCTCCAATGTGTTCTGGATTAAGCCCCTTCTTCAGTGCTAAGGCTTAAAAACATGGGTATGCTCATGGTAGATTGGCAGAGCCAAACAGACTACCTTGAGGCTTGTGCTTCAAGAACCTGATAGAATTCAAGCTCAGCCCCACTCAAGGTGATCTACCGTTTCCAAGCTTAAGCCATAAAGCAGTAGATTATTATGCTTCCAAATAAATTTGATTAATAATGATCAGAAGCGCTATAAGACTTTTTCTTCAATGGAGTTCTTCACCTAATATGACACACGGCATATTAAAAAAAAGGACGATGATTCTAACCCAATGCAACGCTACCAAAACTAAAATAATAAAATGACTAAGACCAAAAAAATTAAAATAGCTCTGGTTGAAGTCAGTTTCTAATATACATATTCTTATTTCCTCATTCACAGATATTGCTGGAACTAGTCTCTAGCCGATTAAACATATAAAAATATAATTATATATTAACAGATTTTTCACAAGGCTTTAGGGATGGGCACTTGCCTCCAGGTTTTGATGCCCATGTGTATGCATTGTAACAATGCTAGGTAATATGATTTGTGCAACAAAGCAACATACTCACTCATGAAAAAGTTCACATTTTTAAGCCGATGATTTGTTTAACACAGAGATGCTTGGTTCTCCATTTATCAGAAATTCAATTAGTGGCAATCGTCATTATTAATTTTATTGGAATTATTAGCAGCGGAAGCTGAAGAATGGAATTCTGAAGCCATTTCTTATGAAGCCGCCTTGGGTTAGGAAAGCAATGTCACTGGGATATTAATGAGATGCCTTGAGGTGCAAATGATATTTTAATAGGTGTTACCTAACGAGACTGCCCCTCATACACAGTCACACATTAACTGGCACGTTTTCCAAAGATCTTACCCCTTGTTACAATCAGTTATTAGAATGTATGAACACTGGCTTTGACACTTTAATAAAGTATCAGCCATCATCAATTTAAGATTTAATAAAAATAAAATTAAAAATGTATTACGATTTGCCGCCTTATGTTTAAAGTACAATTTTTTGCAAATTTTTAAATGAGATTTTCTCTTCGAAACGATTGCCGGATCCGAGGGCTGGATGTTGAGAGAGGGCATGGAACGGAATTACGATCTTGCCGAGATGGGAGAAGAATATGGAATAATGGCAGGTGAACCAGGAGGTGAAATTGAATAGTAATTAGGTTCGACACAACATTGTAGGGAAGAAAAGAACAAGTAAAAAGTTATCTTAAAGGGTTCTTAGGCCTCAAACGTAAGTCGGCTTACACAAAGGAGGTATTAAAAATGCATGGGTTATATATTTGAAAGTTCCTGTAGCTTAAGCGAGCTCGAGAGATTTCACATTGTGTCAACATTTTCTGTACTGATGACTGCTGAGCTTTACCTTTGTTTAATGTTATCAGCCATTTCAGGCTAGGGAGAGGCAGATTCCATTGTACCACAATGGGATTTTTCAACAGGAAGTCTATTGTGTGTTGCGAAATATTGCCCTCCATAATAAAACTTGAACATAAATATTTTCAGTCCTGATAAGCTCTTGACTCTTTTGCATATATTTCTGTTAATGTTATTGATAGCTCTTTTGTAGAAACAAACTTCTGCTTCAGGTGTGCTAATTCTTATCTTATTTTGTCTTATCCACACAATTAAATTTTAGGGAAATACCAACGTAGAGAATGTAAAATATATTATTGTACAAAAAAAAAAACTCAGTAGTCTGAAAATGTACAACATTCAACCCTTCTAGCCTGCAAAAGGGATCTGATAAAATGCTTTTCTAAAATGTAAATAACCACAGAGTTCTCAGTAAAATATCTCTATAACATATCATGGCCAATATTAAAATAAAAACAGAGATTCCAGTAGAATGCCCACATGACATATGTCAAAATCAATATTTAAATAAACACAGATGTCCTTGCAGTATACCCTCTTGCAGGGGCGGATCCAGAGTCTAGTCTCGGGAGGGGCACTGCTAGAAAATATTTTTTTTTTGCGGGCAATTTATCAGGGCAATGGTCTAAGCGCTTTCATCATCACTGCACCATGGTTGTTATGGTGTCAGGATGATTGAAGCACATTATTTCTGTTATTACATTGTAATATAAAATGAAATGGTTCAACTCACCATAATGCAGAATCAGTGGGAGCCCTGAGTGTGCTACTTGCCACCGTCGACCTGCCACAAGTTGCGGATTGCCACTTACCTGCCACCAGATGCAGATTATCACTTGCCACACAAGTCAGATTGTCACTTGCCATGTCACCTGCCACACGTTGCGGATTGTCACTTGCCACGTCACCTGCCACATGTTGCTGATTGTCACTTGCTACGTCACCTGCCACACATTGCGGATTGTCACTTGCCACGTCACCTGCCATATGTTGCTGATTGTCACTTGTCATGTCACCTGCCACACGTTGCTGATTGTCATTGGCCTGCTAAGGTGCAGATTGTCACTTGCCAGAGTGAAGACAGGCAGCAGAGAGATGATGTAATCTCTCTGCTGCCCGCGGCTGGACAGTGAGGGCGGAACTGCAGTAATGCAAGGCGGGCAGTGAGAGATGATGTCATCTCTCTGCTCTCCGCCCGTTGGCATGCTGACAGGCCAGCACCTCCGCTCACCCACCGACCAGCCCACCCACTCACCGGGTGACTGCCCTGCCCGCCCACACACTCACCTGCCAACCCCCGCTGACTGGCCCGCCCACTCGTTAACACGGTCGCCCGCCCACTCACTCATTCTCTGACTGGCCGGCCCATCACTAATTTCTTGGGGGGGTAATTATCCCGTTGCCCCCCCTGGATCCGTCCCTGCCCTCTTGCCATGCCAAGTGTGGACCTACTCCAATATATGGGTGTGCAAACATAATTACATATAGTAATGAATAAAATGCAAATCTTACCTGAATGTTATACATTCCTCCTAAAATTAGAAATCCAGACTTTCATAGGGAATCTGTGGAGACCTGTCATGAGCGTGTATTAAACACAGTAAGAAATAGAAAATGGTGGCATTTTATTGAATGTACAACTGTCAAAGGGAGGTTGACATAGAAAAACAAGTCACGGAGGTCTATAATACAAAACTGCCCAGCACTCAGCCTTACTGCAGAGCAAAGGGAACACATGAACAGGTTACTAATATTTAAAATGGTTGTAAACCTCTGACATAAAATATGAACAAAGCATATCCCTCTATAGTGTGTACTTGTTTCAATACAGAGCTCTAAGTGTCATTTCTGTCTGCTTCCCCGTTGCTCTGCTATCTGCATTAGTCATTTCTGACAAGTTTTCCTCACATCAAGAGAAAAAAGGTGACAGGGAGGCCGCACACAGCCTATGATTGACAGCCTTATCTTTGTTCCTCTGTGAAGAGGGGTGTATCCCTTCCTTCCAATCAGCTTTCAGCTCTCTTCACTGAGCTCTGCAGAGTTTAACTTTAGCTCTCCGCCCTCTTCTTTCTGGAAGTTTAGACAAGCTTTAAAAATTCTGGACTTTAAATTGATATAGAGAAGAGAAGACTGCAGATAAACAGGTACAACTTATGTAGGAGGATTTTTTTTCCATCTCTGTATCAACTGAGGCCAGTCACTTCACTGGGTATATGGAAGGGTCTACAACAACTTTAAATAACACTTAAATCTTGGCTGAATGCATTTGTACATATGTGTGAAAGTCACACAGCATGCCGTGGTACCTCTGTGAACGGTGGTCCTACTCTAGTGTATGGAAGTACCAATCTAGTGCTACCCCCGGAGAAGCTGCTGAATTGTTTTGTTTCTCTGCACACCTGAAGATGACAAACCTTTCTCACCCAATACTTAAGGACACACCTTGAGGAATTTCAAAGAATTTTAGGCCAAGCATAGTCAAAAAGGCGAGAGGGTTAGAAAGTGTACTTATAACAACCAATAAGGCAATAACATTACTCTGAGAAATAAACACCTGCAGTATTCTGAGTAACAGTAATTACAGAACTGCATTTATCTAGCAACAGTATATAAAGACATTCCTACCTTGCTATAACAGTCCCCATTTTATCCCACTGCCCAGTGAATGATGCAAATGAAGAAAAAAAAAATTGGCTGCCAAAGTTGGGGCCCTTGAAGAAAGCCCAACAGTTCCCAATAGACAACAGATTAACTTGTGCAATGTTAGACTCCAGACCCAGGGGGTCCTCATCTGGCTCTTTGGACATGAGCTCTAGTTCAGTTCAAGTCCTCAGACAGGGATATGAGTTGCTATGATATCTCTCTTTCAATCCTGCTTAGACAGACCCTCTTTTCTTTCCCTACAAGTGGTGGAGGTGCTCTCTAGTACAGTTTGATCTTACCAGGCAGCCAAATCACATGTCACACCTTCCCAGGGAGAAAGTTCCCATCTCTGAGGCAAGGTACTATGCCATGAGCAGTTTCTTTGATATGTCACCCGATTATGATCAGCTATGGCACGGTTCTGTTCCGCCAGCAGTCCAGTCTCTTTTTCTCACCCCATCTTCTTTGAGATTGTCCTCTCTCTTCCTCTCAGTAGTTTGCAGACCCTCCTCTCCTTGCTTTATTGCGACCTAGAACCAGCCAAGATTGTTGCCCTGGAGACACATTGCAAAGTGGTCTACTTAACCACCTCAATACCAGACAATTTCACCCCTTCCTGCCAAGGCCAATTTTCAGATTTCAGCACTGTCAAATTTTCAATGACAATTTACTTATTTTTTTAGTTTGTTAGAACTTTCTTTTGGTGGTAATTCATCACTACTAGGTTTGTTACTTTTTTGCTAAATAAACGACAAAAGACCAAAAAGTTAGAAAAAAAAATTGTTTTAGTTTGTTATAAAATTTTGCAAAGAAATCATCTTTCTTCATACGTTTAGGCCAACATGTATTCTGCTACATTTCTTTGGTAAAAAATAACCCAAATCGGTGTATAATATTTAGTCTGTGTGAACCTTATAGTGCCTGCAAACTATGGTATTGTCAGAAACCATGAATCACACCAAGACAGAAGTACAGTTAATCGCACTTGTTTAATAATAATAAAAGGGTAAACAGAGTAAGTGTAGTCAATACATAGCCAGAGTTCAGTAACCAGATCGGGTAGTCAGCCAATGCCAATGTCACAGAGCCAGAGATCAACGTAGTAGTACAGCAAGCAGGATCAGGAGCCAGAAGGAACGTCAGCCGAGCAAGTCTTCAACAGGAACGCAGGAGAAAGTCTCTGAGATGTGACCAAAGGCGAAGGCAGAGATGAAGTGAGCTGCACGGCTTTAAGTAGGGAGGACTGACAAGCAGATCATCAACATTTGAGTCACTGTGGAGAGAAAGGAGCTGGCAATTAGCCGACAGCTCAGAGAAGGAAGGGCTGAACCCAGCCCTGACAGGTATATATATTTGAAAATTGATAAATCCTGATTTACTGAAGGCCTACCTCATTTCTTGAGGCCCTAAAATGCCAGGACAGTACAAATACCCCCCAATGACCTCTTTTTTGTAAGTAGACACCCCAAGGTATTTAGTAATGGGCATGGTGAGTACTTTTTTCTCACAATTTTTTGGGAAAATTAATAAATTAAAAAAAAGGTTTTGTTTTTATTTACATTAGTTTTTTACATACTGTCACCAGAGCAGTACAGCGTCACCATAGTGACATTGTACAGCTCTGGGGAGGTGATCAGGATAATTTTTTATACTATAATTGCTTATTACAGTGATGATCACTATATAAGCAATCATTTTTACTTTGTGAATGGCATCCATTCATGTGCCTTTGTGAACATTTGTGATAACTGTGATTGACCAATGCAATGTAAGTCTCTGTACCATGTGATCACTGTAACCAATCACAGAGAATATCACAATAGTACACAATGGCAACAAATTAAAGCCATTGTTTACAACTGACATGTGATCGCTGTGATTAGTCATAGTGGTCATATGGTACCAGTGCCGTGCACAGTTGTCAGATACAAAGATCGGTGTTCCATTGTGGCGGTGGACACAGCGGGTCATGGATCACACTGCTGCACAACCCCTAGGGAGCGTGCATGAGGTGTGTGACTGGGAGGATGTCCAATGCGGGATATCGGTGCTCCCGCCCGGCCATATTATTGTAATAGGCCAGGTGGGAGGTGGTTAAAATTGGCTGCTGCAATTCTGCATTAATAAATATTCAGTGTATGTGGAAGGATAAAACTAGACATGTGCAGAACAAAAAAAAAATGTTTAGTTTTGTTTAGATTCGTTTTTTACATAAATTCATTTAGTTAAAATTATTTAACTCGTTTAATTCGTTTTCGGAATTTGTTTTGTTTATTGGTATTCGATTCGAATTTTCAGAATTCGAATCGTTTTCGAATTAATTTCAAATAGTTTTCAAATTTGAATAGTTTCAAATAGTTTTCTAATTCGAATAGTTTTCAAATTCTAATTGTTTTTGAATAGTTTTCAAATAGTTTTCGAAATTGAATAGTTTTCCAACTTCCAAAGAGAATAAAATAGAATAGAAAATAAAGGAATGGAATAGAAAAAATAGAATAGAAAAGAAAATAATATAACATAAAAGAATAGAATATAATAGAGTGAAATAGAGCAAAATAGAATAGTAAATAAAAGAACAGAATAGAATGGAATAGAATAGACTAAAAAAAGAATAGAATAAAATAGAATATAACCATCTTCTGAAATTCGAATAGAATAGAAAAGAATATAATTCAAAAAACAATAGAATAGAATTTTGAATTTAAATAGAATAGACTAGAATAGAAAATAACAGAATAGTATAGAAAAAAACAACAGAATAGAATAGAAAGAATATAACCATCTTCCTATTCTAATCTATTCTTTTCTACTTTATTCAAAACTAATTGATTCTTTTAGAATTTTGGGAAATGGTTATATTCTTTCTATACTATTCTATTGTTTTTTTTTAAATTATATTCTTTTTCTATTTGTTTATCTATTCTATTCTATCCTATTCTATCCTTTTCTATTTTATTCTTTTCTTTTCCAATTAAAATTTATTCAATTCGAAATCAAATTTTCGGATGGTTATATTCTTTCTATTCAATTCTATTGTTTTTTTTCTATACTATTCTGTTTTTTTCTATTATCTTCTAATCTATTCTTTTCTATTCTATTCAAATTCGAATAAATCCGATTAGAATTTTGGGAAATGGTTAAATTCTTTCTATTTTATTCTATTGCTTTCTAATTCTACTCTTTTCTATTCTATTATAGTCTATTCTATTCTTTTTTTTTCAATTCTTTTCTTATGTATTCAAATTCGAATTTATTCTATTTGAAATTCGAATTTCAGAAGATGGTTATATTCTTTTTATTTTATTCAATTCTCTTTTTTTATTATATTCTATTAATTTCTATTTCATTCTATCCTATTGTTCTTTTATTTTCTATTTTGTTCTGTTTTACTCTATTATATTCTATTCTTTTATTTTCTGTTATATTCTTTTTTATTCTATTATATGTTTTTCTACTCTATTCCTTTATTATCTATTCTATTTTATCCTCTTTGGAAATATGAAAACTATTCAAATTCGAATACTATTTGAATGAGAAAACTATTTAAATTGATTCGAAAACTATTTGAATCAATCCGATTTTTTTTTTCATTATTTCGGATTAGTTAAAATTCGGTACTATTGTAATTCAGAAATTCGAATACATCCAAATTTCAGAAAAATTCGGAACGAAACAAACTGCACTGTCTAGATAAAACAGCAGCGACAAAGGAAGACGTGATCAGCTACAGTCCAGGTTACACCAATGTAGTGATTACATAGCAATGACTAAACTGATACTCCTATATGGGCATAAGAAAGTGTATATCACAGCAAAAAGAGAAAAGGGCTGCTGCTCAGTTTTTAACCAGAAAAAGTTAGGTAACTACAGTATTTACAGAATGCACACAATACACAACCACTCAGCACTCAACCCTGCTAGCCAGAAAAGGGGACTCATACATACTGTATGGTGGCATTGTGGTTAGCAGAACTGTGCCACATATTGTGGTTCAATCCGCCGACCCTTACGTTACTAATGTGTCCTGTAGTGACATAGGGGCTGCTGGGAGAAACCACAGAGTGGATGAGCAGGCACCTAATTTAGTGTTTTGGATGTGAATGGGCTGTTGATCTACATCAGATTGAAGATTGAGGAAATGAATGGTTAGGCACTCCCTTGTGCAGGTTATTTAAAGGGGTTGTAAACCCTTGTGTTTTTTCACCCTAATGCATCCTATGATAGATAGATTGATAGCAGCGCAGCCATTGTCTCCCGCTGCTGTCAATCAAATCCAATGATGCGGTCGGGGCCGAGTCCTTCATTCGGCCTCCATGGACGCTGAATGCTGGACTCGGGAGCGCACCCGCAAGGTATCCTCCTCAGGAGAGCGCTTCTTCAAGGGGGTTATCTAATGTGGGGAGGAGCCGCAAGAGCCGCCGAGGGACCCAGAAATGGATGTTCGGGGCAACTCTGTGCAAAACGAGCTGCACAGTGGAGGTAAGTATGACACTTTAACTCAGTGGCAAGCTTGTTAAGACACCTTTTCTATTCCACTGTAAGTTTATTGCCTTCCTCCTTACGCATGTGCATTGGTGAGCTGCCTGTGAGACTTTAGAAAGTCAAGGCTGGCTGCCATATACAAGATGGTCAAAAAGAGAAGAAAAAATGGGAATCCCACCTAGTAAAAAATGTGTAGTACTCACCCTATATATAAGGGGGGAGGGGTGTAATCAATATATCAATATATACTATGAACCAAAAACAAAACAACAAACAATGAAACTCTACACTCCCAACTGAGTTAACTACATGTGGTTTATTACATGACACTATACAAAATACGTTAGCAAAAAAGCGGATACCCCTACATACCACATAACCTCCCATAAGACCCCTACCTATACTCACCCAAATACCTTACACTGACTGGGAGAAAAATACACCACCCCTCGTAACCATGCAAGGGGTGGGGGATGCAGTCTCAGCAGGGAGCTGAGCCCACCCTCTCCAATAAAAACACCCCCACTAAAATTGTCTCTAAGCCAACCAGCCAAGGGACATGTCCTTGATGACGCCCTGGAGGAGGGGAGAAACGCGTTGACATACTTCCGGTTTGTGTTAACCATTGATGCAAATTTCCGTCTCCGTGGAATGCACACCATTCAGCTGCGAACTCAGATGATTTTTTTACTGATGCCTGTTTTTGCAAAAATCCTGTGTTGCGCATTGAATGCGCTTGATAATTGATGCCAAACGTTATTTCACTATGAGTTCTCTCTCTGTTTCCCCATCTATGAAGTGTGGTATATCCTTCCTGTCTTAAAACGTCTCCCTGCAAGATTTTACTGACGAACCATCCGGCATATCCCCAGATCATTTGATCAATGCCTTTTTGATCCCAGACTGCGAAGCTGAGGATCCAATCATTTTGGTGAGTCGGGACACCATGGGGACACCAAGGGGGAGCACCGTTGCACTTTTCATTGAAGCACCTGAGCACTTTTAGATTTTATGTTTTTGTTTTCTCTTAATATTGATACATTAGGCACTGTTTATTAGGATGTATATTGCTAGAAGGAATTACAAGCCAAAAGATGCAAACATGGGGTTGGAGTCCCTGGAGCTCAAGGTGGCTGAGCCAATAGGGGGGTGTCCCCGCGTAAGCGTCTACATGTTTCGTTCCTGTATACCGGAACTTTGTCGGGACACCATATACAAGATGGTGGCAGAGCCCAGCAGAGAATCAGCTCCAGGGAAGACAGCACTGGACTCCATGGTCTAGTAAGTGCCCATTTCCTAAAAATCAGTATTTGTAGTGGCCAACTCATAATTTTTTTAAAAACAGAGTCAAGTTCCATTTTAAAAACAGGACCTACAGTGTGCAACTGTTATGGTGACATCAGATTGTAAGCTCTTTGGGGACAAAAACAGATGCAAATTAGTCTCTGCACTCTATATATATGCACACAAATATATAAAGAAAATGATTCTAAATGAGAAGAAGTGAGAAAACACTGATTCTAATCAGCACAGTGAATACTGTTATATTTAGCACAGTGGAGGGGATCCAGCCTATGTGGGGTAGATAACTTCCTGTGCTCCTAATTACTATAATATGTTGCCGTTTTTGACAGCCTGTCTTCTGCAGCATCTCCTTCTCACAAGCTGCTGCACAACGAAAAGCTGAAAATTGTAAAATTGTGCAAATAACACTCAGAGCATTTGCATAAAAATTGGTTGCAAAAACCAATTAGCACTTCATTAATAATCAATGAAGTGGCAATTTACACATTGCCCAAAAGCAAATTGTAAATTCAATTTTGCGTATAATTGAGAATTGGGTGCCATTTATATACAGCTGCTTGAAATGACCTGAACACACAGGAGTTCGGGAAAAAATGAACTCTTAGGAAAAACACGCATAGTACCTGCTTGGCTGTTGAATCCTATTTAGTGAAAGCATTTTGTAGGAAATCAGATTTAAGCAGCAATCAATAACATATGCAGGCAGAATAAAAAGGCAGTGCCAAGAGTGATCATGGTTTATGATGTGAAGAAACCCATGGCAACTTTAAAGTGTAAGTTTTACCTTCAGCAACATTTTCCAAAAAGCCCCCCGATCAAATTCTTCTGAATAGTACATACCAGCACTCCTCCCTCTTCAAATGCGGCACCTCCTCCTGTTACACATTCAGGTATTGGGGGCCTCGCCACAAAAAATTGCTGGCCTCTCAATCCCCCCTCCATCCTGCTGTTTGCTGGACTCTACAACTGTGCGCCCCCCCCCCCCCCAGTGCATGCATGCGCAGTGCGCTCTCTCTTTCTCTAACTGAGCTCAGCCTCCGCAGCTAGAGAGGGAAAGCGTGCACTGAACACAGTTTGAATGGCCCAGAGAGGCTGCTAATGAGCATACAGTAGTAGTGTCCGGCCAGATGTAAAGACAGAGGGGGATTGAGGGGCCAGTGGTTTGTAGGCAGGTGTAGTCTGTACTCTCCACTGTCGGTGGCACTCATTTAAAGCAGCAATGCTGAAGGGGGAGGAAGTCATGGGGAACTTGGTTCCTCTAAAACTTCCTGCGGGCACTAGAGGGACAGCTGTCCAATTGAACGTTGGTGCCCCATGTAACCTTGGTGGCCATCTTGGGCCAGGGCAGTGTCTATTTGATAATCACATATGGTGGCTGGTGTGCGTTGGCATATTGTGTCTCAGCCCCTAAACAGTATACCGATCTATAAAACAACAATGCCCAAGGGACATTGAGAGACATATTGAAAATGGTAAAAAAAAAAAAAAAACAATTTATTCAAGATACATATCCTAAAAAATTACACATCTAAAATGTTAAACATCACAACAGGCTTGCACATGAAGAATAGAGGTAGTTACAACAAAACATATAGTCCATAAGAATAGAATTCTTGTACACTTATGCCCCATACACACGGTCGGATTTTCCAATGGAAAATGTGTGCTAGGACCTTGTTGTCGGAAATTCCGACCGTGTGTGGGCTCCATCACACATTTTCCATCGGAATTTCCGACACACAAAGTTTGAGAGCTTGCTATAAAATTTTCCGACAATAAAATCCGTTGTCGGAAATTCCGATCGTGTGTACACAAATCCGACGGACAAAGTGCCACGCATGCTCAGAATAAATAAAGAGACGAAAGCTATTGGCTACTGCCCCGTTTATAGTCCCGACGTACGTGTTTTACATCACCGCGTTCAGAATGATTGGATTTTCCGACAACTTTGTGTGACCGTGTGTATGCAAGACAAGTTTGAGCCAACATCCGTTGGAAAAAATCCTAGGATTTTGTTGTCAGAATGTCCGATCAATGTCTGACCGTGTGTACAGCGCATAAGGCTTCATGTACATGAGACATTTTAAAACCTCCACTGAACAATTTAACTTAACAGATAGTAACCAACGTTTAAAAATGTCAGTTTTGCCGCATTTACATGCCGCGTATTAGCCACGTTTGCAATTAGAAGCATTTTTTTTCTATTTTTTTAAATTAATTTATTTCTTTTTTGCAAATAGTCAAAAAATGAAAAACTCCTGTAAACGAAAGGCGGCTAAACGCGAGCTACCACGTTTACACACGTTTACAAGCTGTTACAGGCATTTGGTGTTTCAAATGCCTCTGAAAATTCGTTCTGATTGCATTTTTTTGTACATGTACTGATAAGATAACATAGTGGAGAGTTCAGGGGCAGCTGTAAAACATGCCCAACTGCTCCTAAACATCCATTTACCAGCAGCAGTGTACATGGAGCCTAACTCTCAACGCGTTTCGTGAGACAACACTCGCTTCCTCAGGAGAATAAGAAACTCATATAGGGTTCAAATAAAGTAACCAGAAAAAACACATGCTAAATGTTAATCCCAACAGTAAAAACGGTAACATAACCCCAACAGACATAAAAAAGGGGGAAATGCCCACTAGTCCACACTGTCCTATTCAGGAGTTGTGAGAAGGGGGAACAGGGGGAATCACTGGAGGACCAAAGATACCTCGTCGGAAAGAAAGGCGGCAGAGTAGCAAAAAAACTGTATAAGATGTGTGAAAAAAAGGAGAAATGGCGAGTCCCCAGCACGTTCAGCGACAACGGCCATTGAAATTTTTTTATCAATTTCAATATGTCTCTCAAAGTCCCTTGGGCATTGTTTTTTTGTATATCAGTGTCTATTTGGGACTCCAGTTTCTGGGTTTGGCGAGTGTAAGGATAGGCTCCATGTCTTGCAAGGAACGGGGCATAGCAACAGGGAAAGGTTCCTGAGGAGTAGGGAAAATGCAAGGACTACGCTATCTCCACATAGGAAGCCTTCCATTTGGGTGGGGACGTGTCACGTAGAAGCGGTCAGCATCAATTCAAGATTGTGATACTCTGCTACTGTTTGCAAGTGGCTCTGGCTGGCTGTGTCTACCCTCTGGGCCTGAGTGTACATTGTTGGGACTTAAATCATATACTGTTCTCATCCACCTCGGTCTCTAAATATATTCTTTGCCCCCAGTGCACTCTGCTCACAGGTTCTTGCTAAAACCATGATTAAATATGACCCCTCAACTCTCAAAGTAAAAAAAGAGATCTTAGATCCAGACTTGGTTCTTCAATACTCCGGCTGGACATGTCCTCTTTTTATCACGAATGCACCCATAGTTCCAATAGAAAATAATGACATGTTCATTAACATGTACAGTAAATGGGATGCTATTTCCTAAGAGATCAGAAGTTGTGTGTGTCAGCTTGCCAGGATCCTTTTGTACCAGGAACTCCAAGTGTTCTTATGAGGAGGGTTGAACATGATGGGCATTCTAAGAAAGCCCGGTACTGCCTGTATATGTCTTGGCAGACTTTTTTCACTGGTTAAAGCAGAACTACACTGTATCTGAGCGCCACAAACCAAAAATGCTCATTTATTAATTTTTAATATTTAACGCAAAGTCCCCCAATCATCCATGTCTTCATGCTTTATAATTGCTGAGAAATCACTTTGAAAAACACACTCTAGCATTTCTGACTGTAAGGGCAGATGATTCATGTGGCATTTACTTGTAATTAATCTGCCCTTAGCTCAGGCATGCAGGCAGGAGGGTGTGCTAAGCTGAGAAAGCCCCTCCTCCCCTCCTGAAAATTCCTGGGATGTATGACATCATTTGCCTAGGCCTGAAAACCAGGAAGTAACTGAAGAAGTGTAAAAATAAGTATAAAACAAGAAAATATGACACACTTTCCTATGTATTTACTAATGTTAGCAGCATAAGGATTAAAAATAATCAATGCTGATTGAGAGAGTGAAGTTCCACTTTAAGATTTAAGATTTTACCGTCATAGCTAGAAGAAGGGAATAGGTGTTCCCCTTTGATTCTTTCAGGTCTATTTTTAGTATAATTGCTATTACACACTTCATGAAGGCCTTATTCTTGCTTTCAGCTTCATCCAGGGCTGGTTTAGGGGAAAGGTAACTGAAGGCCTAGAGTTTGCTCCATGTGTACTTAAGGCAGAACTTCACCCAAAAGGGGAAGTTCATCTTGTTTGCATCCTCCCCCTCTCCACTACCACATTTGGCACTTTTTGGGGGGGATTGGATACCCGTTTTTCACAGGTACCCGATCCCATTTCCATCTCAGATCTGAGCCAGAGGTTCAGCCCACCTCCCCCCCCCCCCCAGTCTTCTGGGACACACATAGGTCCCAGAAGACTATGGGACCATTTACCATTCACACGGACGCAGCTCGGGCATGTGCAGTAGGTAACGGGTTATCAAGGCACAAGGCTTCACTTCCTGTTTCCCTTACTAGAGATGCCGAAGCCTGCACCCGAAGGCAATTGCGGAATCGGCTCGGGTAAGGACACCGCTGGATCCCTGGACAGGTGAGTATCCTTACATTAAAGTATTTTTAGCTGCTGGTCTAATTTTTCTGGGGGAGCCTGGAGCTCTTCTTTTAGACTTTTTTTTTTTGCCATTAGGCCAAATGGCTATTCTTAATCTCTTGAGCCTCTGCTGGCTCCATC
This sequence comes from Lithobates clamitans, assembly GCA_037952925.1. NCBI lineage: Eukaryota > Metazoa > Chordata > Amphibia > Anura > Ranidae > Lithobates > Lithobates clamitans. Next base: position 5,312,329 of record JBBGZY010000922.1, on the reverse strand, counting down.
TGTTGGCCACAAATGCTAGATGTGTGATTTGGCATTTACACAGGACTAAGGAATCTCTCAGCACCCCTACACGATAGCATTCGTTTTCCAAAGAGCAAATCACAGAGTACCAGTGCTGTCACCAGCATTGTGGAAGTAAGGGCAGTAAATCACATGCTCCCTATAACAAAACTTACATTTCTTTATGCTTGGTGGTGCCAAATGGATTTTGAGTGAGAATGGGTGGGCAGCAGTTAAATTATAAAGAAGTAGATTAGAACACCTGTCAGTTTTTATTGCTGTCTGTGCCCCCCGTTAAGGGGATCCAACCTCTCTATCTGTCCTGTTTACCATGATCATTGAAAGTAAAAGGAAATCCCAAAATGTTGGGTCATCCAGAGAAAAGTAATAGAGGAGAAATGTTCCAATGGGGACACTAGTTCTGGTGACCTGGGGGTCCCCAAGGAAATCCCTTAATTTGCAGGGATTTCCTCTCACTTTCTGTTTGGCTATAGGGGAGGAAGTGAAGGGAAATCTCTGCAATGGGACACAAATAAATAAATAAAATAAATCTGACAGGGGTTACAACCCTCCTTTGCTCTATCCAAAATGAAAATACAATTCCAATAATTCTACTTTAAGTATACCTGCAAGGGCAAAGCACATGTTCCCTTAACATCTTAAAAAATAAAAAAAAATACTGCTGCACCTGCTCAAGCATCTTTAGTGTTATAACTTGTCCCAGCCCCCTGTCACTGTCACATTTGCTGGGCTGCTTGGTCTGCAAGTGAATGTGGTAAAAAAATGTTTTAAAAGGTGTGTGAAATCAAAAATAAGATTCAAATATAGAACATGACCATTATACTGTATGTACTAACTGCATACAGTATCGTTTGCGATAGTAGTTTTTTAAACTATCCTTTTAAAAGATAAAATGCCCTGAACCAGTCTCTCTGACCTCTGGATAAACTCATGCTAAATAATCTGTTAAATTGACCAAGAATGTGACAGTCAACAAGGGTAATGCAGCACAAAAAAATGAGTAAATAATGGGAATCATATAATGAAAAGAAAATAAATCAACATCCAGGTTGCAGACAATACAACAAGGCTAAACACAATCACAAACACCAATAGCTAATCTAATAGCACTCACATATTGGAGACAATTTACAACTGGCTGTCATGAACCATTTATGTGCTTTAATGCCACAAGTAACCATCTCTTGACTGAGGTTATTTGTGGAAAGTGTAAGATGACTTACCTATACATAAAAAGATAGATTAGGATAGATAGATAGATAGATAGATAGATAGATAGATAGATAGATAGATAGATAGATAGATAGATAGATAGATAGATAGATAGATAGATAGATAGATAGATAGATAGATAGATAGATAAACACAAATTCATAAATAAAATATAAAATACATAGATATAAATAGATTAAAGAAAAAAAAAAGAAGAAAAAGATGATGATGATAATAATATTAAATATCAATTATAATAATACATAAAAAATACATAAACAATTAAATAGATAGAGATAGAGAAAAAGAACATGAAGAAGAAGATGAAAATAATAATAATAAAAACGGAGATGGTACAAATATTAATACCTAAATTAGTCCTTTACTGTATGCATTTTAGTGCCACAAGTAACAATCCTTGACAGAGGTTTTTTTTTAATTAAAGGTGTAATATGATTACCTATACATATAAAGGGAATAGAAAAAGATGATAATATACAGATAGTGTATAAAAAGATATATAGAAAGATAAAGAAAAAGAAGGAAATGAAGATGATAATAACAGATAGAAGAAAATTATACTAATTAAACAATAAAGACAAGATAATAATAATTCAGCAAAGCTGATTGTAGAGCTTTAGCTGTGAGTCGGTAGAGAGAGTGTTATGCCCTGTACACACGTTTGAATTTTCCAACGGAAAAAGTGCGATTGGATTGTATTGTCGGAAATTCCGATTGTGTGTGGGCTCCATGGGACTTTTTCTGTCGGAATTTCCGACACACAAAGTTTGAGAGCAGGATATAAAATTTTCCAACAACAAAATCCGATCGTTTAAATTCCGATCGTGTGTACACAAATCCGACGCACAAAGGGCCACGCATGCTCAGAATAAATTAAGAGACGAAAGCTATTGGCTACTGCCCCGTTTATAGTCCTGACGTACGTGTTTTACGTCACCGCGTTCAGAGCGATCGGATTTTCCGACAACTTTGTGCGACCGTGTGTATGCAAGACAAGTTTGAGCCAACATCCGTCGGAAAAAATCTGATGGATTTTGTCGTCGGAATGTCCGATCAATGTCCGACCGTGTGTACGGGGCATTAGACTTCTGCAGATAGACCACTGCTTCCACACAGAGAGCATTGGTCCTTTTCTGCAGCATGCAGTATTAAATCTCTAAATGCTTTGCATTGTATTTATACATACAGTATATCAATTTTAAAAGTTCATTTTGTAGGATGCAGAGTTGCAGACATTATTTCTTTTGTTTTGTTTACGTCCCTCCTTATCAAAACATTTGTTCTAAGCATGTTACAATGTAATCTTTGCTTTGTTAAACCTACTAATAAAAATAAATTGTATTAAAAAAAAATAAAGTTCATTGAATAAATAAAAAAGCTTACTTTTACTTTACAGTACTGACATGTAACCGGTATAAAACTAGTGTTTCCAATAAGATTCACTGAGGTTCTAAACTTATGTTCCCTGCACACCATCAACAGCTAAAATTGTTCATTTTTATTTCTGCCCGTGTGCACAGAGATTCAAATAAATGTGCCGCTACATTATTAATCAAATAGCCAGATCATCGTTTAATAAATTAGACTTTTAATAACACAGCGACATATTCACATCTGTCCTTTCAATCTTGCCAGATATGGGGATGTTTTTAAAAGTTAAGCAGATAAAAATAGTAAAAAAAGAATTGACTGAATGACACAATAAAATTATTTATGTCTGACTGTATTTTATTATAGGATGGAACATACCCTATATTACCAAATGTATTGGGACACCTGCCTTTACACGCACATGAACTTTAATGTCATGCCAGTCTTAGTCCGTAAGGTTCAATATTGAGTTGGCCCACCCTTTACAGCTATCACAGCTTCAACTCTTCTGGGAAGGCTGTCCACAAGGTTTAGGAGTGTGTCTATGGGAATGTTTGACCATTCTTCCAGAAGCGCATTTGTGAGGTCAGGTACTGATGTGGACGAAAAGGCCTGGGTCACAGTCTCCTCTTTAATTCATCCTCAAGGTGTTCTATCGGTTTAGGTCAGGACTCTGCGCAGGCCAGTAAAGTTCCTCCACCCCAAACTTGCTCTTCCATGTCTTTATGGAGCTTGTTTGGGCACTAGTGTACAGTCATGTTTTAACAGGAAGGTGCCATCCCCAAACTGTTTCCATAAAGTTTGGAACATGAAATTGTCCAAAATGTGGACTGGCTTGCACAGAGTCATGACCTCAACCCGATAGAACACCTTTGGAATGAATTCGAGCGGAGACTGCGAGCCAGGCCTTCTCGTTCAACATCAGCGCCTGACCTTACAAATGCGCTTCTGAAGAATGGTCAAACATTCCCATAGACACACTCCTAAACCTTGTGGACAGCCTTCCCTGAAGAGTTGAAGCTGTTATAGCTGCAAAGTATTGGCCAACTCAATATTGAACCCTACGGACTAAGGCTGGGATGTCATTAAAGTTCAGGTGCGTGTAAAGGCAGGTGTCCCAATACTTTTAGTAATATAGTGTACTTTGAGGCTGAACTGTTGGCAGGTATTAAAAAACACTCATTGCAGTTATGTATTAAGTTAAAATGTAAGTGAATTTTTAATAACAATTAAGGTAAGTACCAAAAACTATCTTGATTTTAGTCTTCTGTAATCCCTTGTGCAGAAATTGTTTTAAGGCTGCCTATCGCACTACAAAGGACCTATAAAACTGTACCTGCATTATTTTGTTGTATCACAGTACACCACATTATCGTATATTGTAGTGCACTGCAACACAGGTGCATTATGAAGCTGAGTTGGTTGCACCAACACATGTAACAAGCCTTACCATTGCATTGCGGTAGTGCACACGGTAAGGTGCATGTCACCATAATGCAGGGGTGTAATAAACCCTAATGTTGCGTACACACGAGTGGAATGTCCGGCAGAAAAAGTCTGGCGGAAGCTTTTCATCGTCTATTCCGATCATGTATGTGCCTCATCAGACTTTTGTTTTCGAAAATTCTGATGGACCTAGAAATGGAACATGTTCTAAATATTTCCGACGGAACCAATTCCTATCCGGAAAACCGCTCATCTGTATGCTGTTCCGACGGACGAAAAACGACGCATGCTCTGAAGCAAGTACGAGACGAAAGCTATTGGCTACTGGCTGTTGAACTTCCTTTTTCTAGTCCCTTCGTACGTGTTGTATGTCACCGCGTTCTGGACGGTCGGACTTTGGTGTGACCGTGTGTAGCCAAGACCGCTTGCGCGGAATTCCGTCGGAGTTCCGTCTGAGAAACCTTCGGAGTTTATTCCGACGGCAAAACCGGTCGTGTGTACAGGGCATAAGAGAGAGGCCAACACTAAGAGTCAAAAAGGCTTTACAGCAATATGCATGTAGTAACAGAAGGAGACAGCAGAGTGATTGATGCTTTTGTTTAATTTTCCAGTAAGCAAGCTTCAGTAGCCTTCACAATCATGTCATAATTTCCAAATCCTGGACCATTCTGACATTCAACGGCACTTCCGGACAATGTCAGAGCTTACTGCCCAACTACCCCTCCCCTCCCCCTCACACACATTCCTATTGGCCATTCATTATGATGGACTACCTCACTGGCCAATGGGGATGTTCAAGAGACAGGAGGGGATGGGGAAGTACTATGGAGCCAGACTGCCATGTGCTCTTTTGGAAAGGTCTGAGGACAGGCTTAATGTTCTGCCCAATTTTTATGTAATTTTCTGTGTTTGACCATGTGATTTTTGTTTCTCACTCAGTTCTCCCTTCCTGTTTAGTGCTAGTTATTTCAGCCCTAGCTAAACTCTCCTTGTTCCCTTAATCAGTGTTAGATTTTTACAGAGATAGGCTTAGGAAAGCTATTGTCTTCTTACACTTGAGGAATGGAGAAACATCCTCTATTCTGCAATTAGCTGAAGTAAAATTGAGTTGTGTTCACCTTCTGTGTCTTATTGACGAGTTTAGCTGACTGTGTCAAGTCTGTACCAAGTCTGCAGGTTAACATATTTTCCAAACTGACTGGGTCTAATGAGGTATGTCAATGCATAAAGTGGCATTTGAAACACAACACATAAAAACCTCTGCATTACAGAAAGTGAGTGTGGGCACTTGAGTCCTACATTCTGACCGCGTATCAGAAAATAGCAGCCTTGAAGTAACAAAAAGACTGCATCTTGAAACCTTGCAAATGGGTATATAACAAGCCACTCCTAAAGTATTTTGTTGACCATACTTTTTATTTTCTGGGGGCCTGATTCATGCCAGATTATTTCATGATTGCTAATAAACTATGTCTTGTTAGACATATTACTATTAAGCATTTCATTGTTGGGTCAAGCTGTTGTTATAGCCAAAGCTGTATATTGTGATCAATGTATAGTAATTACAGCATTGATTTTTTGGGAACCCGCACTTGCTAAGTATTTAATTCTGCTATGTTGTGAAAGGCGTTTTATGCAGAGCACACTACATTCTAGTGTCTCATACCATACCATACATTGAGCTTTTTTCTCTTGTTGTATTAGTTCAAAAGAAAATAGAATTGCGCTAAACCTATGAGCAATAAATAATTAATAAATGCATAAATTCCAATTCAATATAAAGTCCACCAGTGCTAAAATGATAAAGTCCATCAACATGTACGATGGCATCTCCAAATGCTGTCAAATGTTGTGCTGAATCCACCACCAGATAGAAGAAATCACTTCTTACCAGATTACCATGATCCCCCGTTACAGAGGATCAAGGAAAGCATTTGTAGTTTAAACACAGCTTGGTTCCAACACACAATGAGCACGCTCAAATATCTTCAAGCCGCCTCTTATAAGCTCAGACCGGTGGATGGATGGACATGGTACATAAAAGACAAAGGCTTCAAATAGTGTAAAACCTTTTACTTTTATTAAAACTTTAAAATACAAAGTATTGCACTTTCAATAGTAGCATTTATATGGGCCTTAAGTCTGATGTGCCGGCCAGCGCACAAACAGACAAACCCTTCCTTCCAGGAAACGAGATGTAAACACGAGGTGACATCAGCGCGTCGCTCCGCCCTACGCGTTTCATCAGAGATGATGTCGTCCAGGGGCATGGGCGGTGCACTGCGTCACCTCCCTTTATACAAAACTTGACTAACCAGTCCTCTTTCCGAGCCGCGATTCACTAAACGGACATGCGTGGTAGCGTGGACTAGGTCTCTTATGAGAATGTTTATCACGCTATTGAGCCCAGTAAAAAAAGATTACTGCAGTTTGAGACAATCATGCATATAAGGTGCATAAAAAACCACTGCTAATCTTAACCATCCAAATATTTATAATGTGACCTATCCGCAATAATTAAGACGCAAAAAGGAGATAGATAAATGAAATAATCCTCCTTCCAGCAAAAGTAAACCGGATGTAGATCTAATGTTTATACTGGTGCCATACTCATCACTTCAGCAAAGTGACACCTAGTGGACAAGACGTAAATTGTCACTTATTTGCAGAATTCATTTGCAAGCACCTTTTGTAAAGAGCTATAGTGTCAGCTCAGGAACGCCAGCAAATGATCCCAATCTTCCCTGCATTATTGTCTGACACTAATACAAAAAACTCTGAAATTAATAACTACAGTTTATTAGTCCTGGGCAAATAGAGGCTCAAAACAAGGTACTAATAATATCCTACTCCATAACTATTAATACATAAAAATACTAAAAATAATTACAAGTCTAGATTCACCTCTGAAAAAACAAATCTAGAATATATAACATTATCACACCCCCATCTTATTTTGTTCGCTATCCTCGCCTATATCCATAGATTCTGATTTAAATGGTCTGTTTATTAGATTAAAAAACCTTACAATATCAGAGATACATACACAATGGAACAATGCATTACTGGAGACTTATATTAAGAGTGCTATGGTCCCTAGAAGTTTAAGATGGGAGGCCAGCCCCCAAAGGGGAGAAATAGACCCAGAAGGGTGGTTCAAATATTTAAATGAGTCTGGAGTAAGTTTTTTGCGTTTTCTTGTTCAAAAGAAGAGTGAAAAACTTGCCCGACTAGATGAGGAGATTAGGAATATTAAAGAAAAATTGGTGCCCCTCGACAATAGTGAGGAGTATAAGGAATGCTCTAAGAACCTATTGGAAACCCTTGAGAAGGAAGAGAGGGACCAGAAAATTAAGAAAAAGAAAAAGTATATCAGGGATAAAGAGGACTATCAATCTGGGTTTGTGTTTGTCTGGCAAAAGAAATTGGCTCTAGAGAATGAGGGAGACAATTTGATTGACACATTACCCCAAGGAGCAGCAATGAGTGGGTCTGGGGTGAATTCCACTGTTGCCCAATTAAGGAGGGACTCCCACTATTCACCAAGGAGGAATACCCCACAAAACAAAAACAAATTCAGACCCCCAAAGAATGGTTCAGTTCAGACTTATTTAGGGACCCCCCCCAGGGGATATGAGAAAAACAAGAATAATTATAGGCAGGGTAATCAGCATTAGTACCAACAAGGAGCCCCTATGCAGGCACGGGATAACAACCCAGTGAGACAAGGACCACCTCCATACACACAAGAGTACAACCAATCAAGCTCGACATATTATAATGGCGAGAATAATAGGAACCAAGGATACAATGTTCCCACGCAAAACCGTTTATTTCCACTATCGGATTCTGAAGCGCCTGGGGGCTATGGACTCAATGATGATGGATATGGTTATAACATCTCAAGGAGGACAGGTCAGCCTGTCAGTGCTCAGACCAATTGCCACACACTGCATCAAACTGGTCTGCATGGCTGCCGTACCAGAAGGAAGGGTCTTTTAAAGATGATGCACAAAAAATCCCGTAAACAGATTACTGGAACCATGTCCTGTGGTCTGATGAGACCAAGATAAACTTATTTGGTCCAGATGGTGTCAAGCTTGTGTGTTGGCAACCAGGTGAGGAGTACAAAGAAAAGTGTGTTTTGCGTACAGTCAAGCATGGTGGTGGGAGTGTCATGGTCTGGGGCTGCATGAGTGCTTCCGGCACTGGGGAGCTAAAGTTCATTGAGGGAACCATGAATGCCAACATGTACTGTGACATATTGAAGCAGAGCATGATCCAAATCCCTTCAGAGACTGGGACCCCAAACATACCTCCAAGACAACCACTGCCTTGCTAAAGAAGCTGAGGGTAAATGTGATAGACTGGCCACGCATGTCTCCAGACCTAAACCCTATTGAGCATCCGTGGGGCATCCTCAAACGGAAGGTGGAGGAGTGCAAGGTCTCTAATGTCCACCAGTTCCGTGATGTCGCCATGGAGGAGTGGAAGAGGACTCCAGTGGCAACCTGTGAAGCTCTGGTGAACTCCATGCCCAAGAGGGTTAAGGCATTACTAGAAAAAAAATGGTGGCCACACAAAACATTGTCACTTTGGGCCCAATTTGGAAATTTTCACTTAGGGATGTACTCACTTTGTTGCCAGTGGTTTAGACCTTAATGGCTGTGTATTGAGTTATTTTGAGGGGACAGGAAATGTACACTGTTATACAAGCTGTACACTCACTACTTTACATTGTAGCAAAGTATCATTTCTTCAGTGTTGTCACGAAATATAATAAAATATTCACAAAAATGTGAGGGGTGTACTCACTTTTGTGAGATACTGTATATATATATATAATTTTATATATATATATATATATATATATATATATCAACTAGTAATTGACATCTTTCCAGTTTAATCAGAGGAAATTGCCGCATAACATGCAAATTGTTAAGCTCTTCATTCATTTATTAACTTTCAAATGAGGCAGTCTGTTCAAATTTGATCAATTTTCCTCATAATTAAATTACATTGTGTCATTAAGCACAGTCTCTAATATATGCATTCACATTTCCTATATCTGTTGACCCTCTTTACAGCATTAGTGTGTAGGAATATCTATTATGTAACTGGGTGTAGGTAGCAGGGGAAAAACAGCACGTACAAGAAGAAGCACGATATCATACTGCTTTATGAGAGAGCAGATAATTTGTTCCCTCTGGAGGGGAACATAATTCCTGTATTTAAAGGGGATTTACTGGAAAGCTGGACATTTCCTAGGAAAGATACTTATTGTGTATGACCCCTCTGTGAAGCAATACAAGTTTGTGAAGCAAATTTAAAATATAATTTTCTAGTTATTTTAAATCTGCAGCTTTCATTACATGATTCTACCATGAATTCCCCTATTCAGGCACTTCCTGTTATATAGTAACAACTGTTTCTCATTTGTGCTTCTGTGTTGCCACCCTGCCACATATACCCCTGGTGAAAACTGCAAGAAGTGTTAGCATGCTGTTTAGACAGTCAGAGGTGCAACAGCCATTCTCATATATAATATTATGATTAGTAGCCCTGCCACTAGATGATAGTGTCAGTTGAAATGCTTGTATCATGTATTATTCTCTCTAGTAGAAGTGATAACCTTTTAGCCACTTTCTTTTTTTTTGTATCTAGGTTTATGGTTATGATGTAATTTCCTGTTTTTGTGTTCCTATTGTCTTCAGAAAAACAAAAGGGGGCTCAGCCATGTATACAGCACCATCTTTGCTGTATAAATATCTGCAGCAGCTTTTCAAGAAGAGACTATGCCAACACACAGCGTGCAGACATGGTCCACCATTGTCAATGTTAGGAAGCCAGTCTGGTGCACAAAAACATAAAACATGACAGTTGTTTATTATATACAGTGCTTTGCAAACTAAATGTCATCACAGTTTAGAACTACTTTAAAGCAAAACTGTGTCCAGGCTATAAAAGTCCTCACTGACCTGAAGTACTGTGGAGTAATTAATTCTCAAAGTGTACAGCAAAGTAGATGTATGGTGAGAAACTCTGAGAGTGCCATCATCCCAAACTTAAGTACAAACAAGAATACCCTTCAAGATGTGGGGAACTATTATGGGCACAACAGACAATTTAAACACTTAAACAGAAAAAGTATAAAACAATATTGTATTACATATCACACAGATTAAAATAATATAATCATAAAAGTAGTTTTTAAGTGATACAGTAATAACACAGTGATATGGGTTGCCAAGATCCTTGACCATAAAGAGCAGAATATTGAGCCATCCAACATGTTTCAAACATAGGGATTTGACTTCCATTTTAGGGATGCTCAAAACACAGGTATAAGGATTTTCTACAATATAAGTACAGTAATAAATTTCATATATATAGATCTATATATAGATCTATATAGATATATACACACACACACACACATGTGGGTGCTAATACTGACCAGACTATGTTGTAATGATTCAATATACTCAACCGCAAAAGATAAAAACACATAGGATGGAGATATATTGCCACCTCCCAAAGGGGATCCAGTAGGTGGGTAGAACTGGCACACCCAGACCAGTAAGGCTGCTGGGGCCGCCGAGAAGCCTACAGGAAACCTCATTGCATCATTGGAGAGGCTGCATAAAAAAGACCATATACCGGTATATATATTATTAAGCCAAAGCGCAATAACTCATTGATTACATATGATAAACAAGCCAACATATCAATAAAGAACAAAGGCTTACATGTATAAATTGCCTAGGAAGGGTGTAAAGGGAGTCGGTATATGCACTGTCGTGGTTCAAAGATAAAAGGCTATAGTTGGCAATAAAACCAAAAGCCAAAGCAGTAAAACACTGCCAATGGTTCACTATATAGGAAAAGAGAAATAAATACCCCCCACCCCAAAAAAAAAAAAAAAATAAGCAAACTTATGAAATTCAATTCATAAAAAGTAAGCAAAGTGCTCCTTGCAAGTAAGATGAAGAGAGTAGTGATCTTTTCATACCAACATTACAGAGCAACCAAGCTCCCCAAGGCGACACTAAGCTGCACAAGGTTGGCTATATTTATGGGCAGAAATGGATTGAAATCCAACCAATGGCAAAGATAAGGCAGACATGACATAGGCATGATGCCAAATATCTTCATGCAATCAGTCTAAGGCGCCAAAACACATTCACTTCCCCTTAATAGCTCACTTTGCTCTGACCTTTCAACAGTGAGTTGAGAACCTTCCAATGTAAACAAAGCAGATGCAGAGAGCTGTGCTTAAAAAAATGGGGGCATGTCATGTTCGGCAGGTGATAATGCCTGCTACGGTGCCAAATACCGGTGAATATGTCCAATGGAAGCGGCCGTAGCGTGGTGAAAAGGGAACTCCCTCTTCAAACAGGCATGCAGGTGGTGACATATTCCCTCTTGATTGGCTGATAACTACGAGCCAGACGCTGCTAACAATGCGATTCAGAGCAGCTAGGATCATGTCAAAGAAGCCTATGAGGAAAGAAAGCAGAGTGCTGGGAGCAGACTTGGGTGACTTTATTGATTGTATTGTGAAATTTGAGGATTCATTTTTCCACCATGATTGCAACTACTGAGGGTAGAGAGGGATTGTTTTAAAGCTGTTATTTACTGCAGGTTAGGAATATGTAAATACAGTAGTTGAATTTTCACCATTCTACTATAATGGAATACCTTTCCTTTGCCACGGGTGTACCCTGCAGTAAATGCTTGTTTGTAAAATGAAGATTATATTATCTTTTTGAGAACCTAGAAACATAATAAAGAATGTGGCTTAGTAGTTATCACTTCTGCCTTGCAGCACTAGGGTACCTGTTTTATGTCCTGGTCAGGACACTATCTGTATGGAATTTGTGTGTTCTCCCTCTGCTTGTGTGACATGCTGACAGGTCAATCTGGTAGAGAGACAACACTACTGTCAATGCACCCAGGGCTTGAGGCAGACAGGATGAAAATGTAATTTTACCAACTCTGCCATAGAAATCCAGAACTAAACCTTGGAGGAATGGAAAAACTGTCACCAAACTCTGCTGGTATACAGGGATGTTCAGTCCAGGGTGTTAAACGGTAAGCATGCAGTACTCCATTATACCAATGAAAATGGACAGACTATTCGGAGATAGCAACAATGAGAACTCAACTGGATCACGGTCCAGGAACCTGGATGCATGATAATCTGTTACAATCAACAGCAATGGCTAGGTGGCTTTACAGTACCCTTGACAACCCTGCTGCCCTAGATGACAAAAGCCTATATGACCTAAGTGGAGATCCAACCTTCAGTAGAAGGCACCAACATAACAAAGCATGGGCGTGGTGTACAGAAAAATAGGTTTAGCTAATATATTAGAATGGAAAACTACTCCAGTTGAACACTATGAAACAAGCAAAGAATCTTCTGGAAAAAAAAACCCTGTAAAAATGTACAAGGATATACTATTGGGACATTTTATTATTTAGAAACGAATGTAATTTGATTTTCAACAAGAAAACCATGGATTGTCTCAGATTTCACATAGCACTCTTTCTCTATTCCTCCAACCACCCGAATCTCATTGCCGTTCTACCAAGAAGAGACAGAAAGATTGAATTTAAACCTCACAAATTCTCTTATCACAAAGTTACTTTTCAATAATTGCATCACCATTCACTGCTATATCACATAATCAAATTAGTATGGAAATGTAAGGAAAGTGTACCCAGTTATACAAAATACTGAAACAATCTGAACTATGGAGCGTATGAAGAATGAGCTGGGGCCCACAATGTAACTCATACTGCTTAATTCCATAACGTCTTTTGTGTGAATTAATTACCATACCTCTAGCTAATGTGTAATATGAGATATATCCCAATACTGCGTTGTGCAAGGTGCAGGCTGAATAGCCAAGACTGAATTTCTTTTGTAATATAGGCAAATGCAAATATTGAATAATAGAAATCCCACTGTACACCATCTAATTGTCAGGAAACTAAGATGTGTTTGTAGCAATCTATAGTTGATTAAGGTGTTCCGTGTGCTGTAAGAATAGGGAAAGTGTGCTGTATTGTTTCTTGGTTTCTGCTTCTAGCAATGCATCCATATTTAAAGCTGAACTCCAGGAATATATCATAGACACAAATTCATCTCTAAAGCTAGGTTTACACTTGTGGTTGAGGGGCGTTGAAAAAAAGGCAGTTAAGCCTTGTTTTCACTGCCCCCTCCAAGCTGAGGTGTAGACATGCTGCGGCAAGCTGCGGTTGGCGTGCACTACCACCTACCAAATGCCACCCAGTCAACTGAATAGAGCTGTACCACAATGCACATGATTAAACTCATCAATCTGCTAGTTGGAAGGGGGGTAGTAGGGTCATGGGGTGATCATCACGTCCTTTATGTTTCACTCCTTGTTGGGCCCCAAGCATGGGTCTTTATGAGAGGCCTACCTCAGGGTGGGTTCTTCTGGGCTATGCAGGGCACCTGTAACTGTATTACACATGAGGTACTTTTACTTCTATGCCGTTTCCATCAATGCCCTGGTACAAGACTAAGACAGCCTTGGGATAAAACTTGACCTTAAGATGGGCCTCTGCTTTTAGAGATGAACGTACATCTCTGTAACTGTTCTCCAGTTAACTCTTGGGTCCCTGTGACAATGTACACCTTCTCTGTAATTTGCATTAAGGAGGGACATACTGAGCCTTAACCACATCCACTTGTCCAGTGTACCACCGTAACCTCACTCCCAGTAACAGTATGGGGTCCCGCCGTTCACATAGCATGGACTCCATGAGTGCACTTCACTTCAAGTGGAGTTCCGGACTTTTTCTAAAAATAAAAATAACACCCATGATAGTCGCCATTTATACATTTTAATCGTCACCTGTTCTAGCTGTTTATACATATGTATAAACAGCTAGAACAAATTGGTTTGTGTTCTATATTATTTCCAGTCATTGTACATGTCTTAGAACTTACTTGGAACTCCTGATCCAGCAAGCAGCCATCCTGATTGTGGACATCTGTAACTTGGCACAGGCTGGGGACCACTGCAGTGCGAGTCTGCTCCCATTGCTATGGGAAACTGACTGCTCATGAAGAGAATGCCGACAACAACTTATTACTTTAAGAGGCTTTGCTACCTATCTCAGGCACACAATTAATGACAGGCTGCTTGTATCTTCTATTACCCTAGATAACCCTTGTGCCTTCACATTGTATCACTCTTGTTCTGATATCTTCGCACCCCAAAGCACCTTAATGACCTGACCTATTAAATGGTACCGGTTACTTAAAAATGCCTTTCCACCGTCCTTCCTTAGTACAAGAGTTGCTAGTAACACACCTCCCCTATCTCTCAATATCACTACAAACAGCTCTCTTTCTCACCCTCGGTGGAAGCTGAAGGTTAATAGTTTCAGATCTCAAATCATACAATCCCTCAATTGACCAGTAACCCAATCTGACAATATTTCAATAAACATACTGTACATATACAAAGAAACATATGTTTTTTAGTATATGTATGTTGATTGAAATATTGTCAGATTGGGTTACTGGTCAATTGAGGGATTGTATGGTTTGAGATCTGAAACTATTATGCCGCGTACACACAAGTGGATTTTCCGTCGGAAAAACTTGGATGGTTTATTCGACGGAATTCCACTCAAGCTTGCCTTGCATACACACGGTCACACAAAAGTTCTCAGAACTTTCGACCGTCAAGAACGCAGTGACTAACAACACTACGGCGAGCCGAGAAAATGAAGTTCAATGCTTCTGAACATGCGTCAAATTGTTTCCTAGAATGCGCAAGAATTTTGCACGTCGGCATTTGTACAGACGATCGCATTTTCGGATAAGAACTTTTTTCCGACCGAAAAATTGAAAACCTGCTCTCAATATTGAATTCCGCCAGCAAAAGTCCGAGGGAGCATACACACGGTCGCCTTTTCCGACCAAAAGCTCTCAGCGGTCTTTTGCTTGCCGAATTTCCAAACGTGTGTACGCGGCATTAGGCTTCCACTGAGGGAGAGGGAGTGCTGATTGTAGCAATATTGAGGGTGCCGGTTACTTGCATTACACCCCCTTTTGTAACTTCAGACGAGGGAGGAACAAAGTTTCACTTTACTTGAAAAAGTCCAAAAGTCATTACAAATTCCAACATGCAGAAACATTATTTCTTCCTACGTACCTAACTCTAATGCAGGCTATGTGCTGCCCTGGCATACCTGCAAACGTAGAGCCCATGTATAATACAGAGTCCATCAGTGGCATACTTCAGCCACCGGTGTCTTCAGAGGGAAAACCAAGTTTCTGATGACTTTTACATCTCGGCAATATTAAGCGACATTCTCTGCTCTACCCACGGGGGCCCCCTCCTTCCTCTCTCTAGCTGTTCCACATTTATAACACATAACTGTCCCACCTTTATAACACAAGCTCAGTGGGTCAGACCCAGAGAAAAACCCGCCAAACCCATAGAACCGGGAAAGTATTAACTCTTACCCTCCCATTCCGGTCAGCGGCTAACTGGCGCCTACATGCCGTTGCTCCTTCACTGCCCAATCATGGGCTGGAGGTGGAGAAATGCTGTATTTCAAGTTGAACTCCACAAATTGTTTGTATTGCATACTTACATTGGTGCAGCCTGGCACAATGTAAGTATGCATTACTCATACCTGATGGACAGATGGAGAAGCTGGAAGTCACTGTAGTAATCAGCGTTATTACTAGCTCCCAAGACATTCTCTGATTGGACGAGGTAAAGATCATGATGTCACCGTCCCTTCATCCAATTAAAGAATGTCTTGTATTCACTGAAAAAAAGCACAATGCATTCTATAAACGGCAGCAGTGTCGTTGGCATAGAACCTGAGCAGAATCTGGAAGATCGCGGCTCTCGCTGTAGTAACACTGACTACTACAGTGTTTTCCAGCTTCACCTTGAGCTCATCAAGTAATACATCTTTACATTGTACCAAGCTCATCCAATGTATAAGTAATGAATATTAACATTTTTCCAGAAACAATTCATTACATACAGTGCCTTGAAAAAGTATTCATACCCCTTGAAATTTTCCACATTTTGTCATGTTACAGCCAAAAACGTAAATGTATTTTATTGAGATTTTATGTGATAGACCTACACAAAAAAGCACATAATTGTGAAGTGGAAGGAAAACAATAAATAGTTTTCAATTTTTTTTACAAATAAATATGTGAAAAGTGTGGCATGCATTTGTATTCAGCCTCCCTGAGTCAAAACTTTGAAGAACCACCTTTTGCTGCAATTAAAGCTGCAAGTCTTTTTGGGGATGTCTCTACCAGCTCTGTACATCTAGAGAGTGGCATTTTTGCCCATTCTTCTTTGCAAAATAGCTCAAGCTCTATCAGATTGGATGGAGAGCATTTGTGAACAGCAATTTTCAAGTCTTGCCACCGATTCTCAATTGGATTTAGGTCTGGACTGTGACTGGGCCATTCTAACACATGAATATGCTTTGATCTAAACCCTTCAGTTGTAGCTCTGGCTGTATGTTTAGGGTCGTTGTCCTGCTGGAGGGTGAACCTCTGCCCCAGTCTCAAGTCTTTTGCAGACTAACAGGTTTTCTTCTAAGATTGCCCTGTATTTGACTCCAGCCATCTTCCAATCATCTCTGACCAGCTTCCCTGTCCCTGCTGAAGAAAAGCACCCCCACAACATGATGCTGTCACCACCATGTTTCATGGTGGGGATGGTGTGTTCAGGGTGATGTGCAGTGTTAGTTTTCCGCCACACATAGCGTTTTGCTTTTAGGCCAAAAAATTCAATTTTGGTCTCATCTGACCAGAGCACCTTCTTCCACATGTTTGCTGTGTCCCCCACATGGATTCTCTCAAACTGCAAACGGGACTTTGTATGGCTTTCTTTCAACAATGGCTTCCTTCTTGCCACTCTTCCATAAAGGCCAGATTTGAGGAGTGTGTGACTAATAGTTATCCTGTGGACAGATTCTCCCACCTGAGCTGTGGATCTCTGCAGCTCCTCCAGAGTTACCATGGGCCTCTTGGCTGCTTCTCTGATGAATGCTCTCCTTGCCTGGCCTGTCAGTTTAGGTGGACAGCCATGTCTTGGTAGGTTTGCAGTTGTGCCATACTCTTTCCATTTTCGGATGATGGATTGAACATTGCTCAGTGAGATGTTCAAAGCTTGGGATATTTTTTTATAACCTAACACTGCTTTAAACTTCTCCACAACTGTATCCCTGACCTGCCTGGTGTGTTCCTTAGTCTTCATGATGCGGTTTGTTCACTAAGGTTCTCTAACAAACCTCAGAGGGCTTCACAGAACAGCTGTATTTATACTGAGATTAAATTACACACAGGTGGACTCTATTTACTAATTAAGTGACTTCTGAAGGCAATTGGTTCCACTAAATTTTAGTTAGGGATATCATAGAAAAGGGGACTGAATACAAATGCACGCCACACTTTTCAGATATTTATTTGTAAAAAGAAATTGAAAACCATTTATTATTTTACTTCCACTTCGCAATTATGTGCTACTTTGTGTTAGTCTATCACATAAAACCCCAATAAAACACATTTACGTTTTTTGGTTGTAACATTACAAAATGTGGAAAATTTCAAGGGGTGTGAATACTTTTTCAAGGCACTGTAGTTGATATAGGTGGGTTTATCCTGCTACATGCATAAATTTGCGCATGCAAAAAGCCATATTCCCTTGGACGCAAACTGTCTGCGCCCAGCGTTAGACGTACACATGTGTGGGTGTACACAAGTAGTGGCATAAACCAGCCTACAGCCACATACAGCCATTCATTACAAGTGTAGACAACAACCCAGAAATCTGCCCAGAGTTTACATTGAATACCCAAAAGCGCACCTGTGCATGAGGCCTAAAATGAAAGAGAGCATTATGCCACGTACACACGGTCGGACTTTTCGGCTACAAAAGTCGGACAGCCCATCCGACAGACTTTCGACTGACTTTTTGCGGACTTTTGGCGGACTTGCGGCAGACTTTCTAACGAACGGACTTGCCTACATACGATCAAAAGTCCGACGGATTTGTATGTGATGATGTACACCGGACTAAAATAAGGAAGTTGATGGCCAGTAGCCAATAGCTGCCCTAGCGTGGGTTTTTGTCCGTCGGACTAGCACACAGACGAGCGGATTTCTGGGTCCGGCGTAGTTACAACGTAAAGATTTGAAGCATGTTTTAAATCTAAAGTCCGTCAGATTTGCAGCTGGAAAAGTCCCCTGAAAGTCCGGGGAAGCCCACACACGATCGGATTGTCAGCCGGCTTTGGTCTGTCGGCCCCCGACTGACTTTTGTAGACGAAAAGTCCGACCGTGTGTACGCGGCATTAGACTTTATACATTTTAAGGCTGCATTCACACTGAGCATCTTTGATTGATATTACAGACTTTTTTTGAGCGTTTGTAAAGGCATAATTGAGTGCGTTTTTTTTTTTCAATTTAATTTTAGCCAATGGAAAACTAGTTACTTCAGGAAAAAAAACACGTTTTCACGCATTTTCATTGAAGTCTATTCGGGCCAAAAATGCTTGAAGCTTGCAGCTCAAAAGAAGCTCATGTACTTTTTCGAGCCTCAAGCAACACTATGCTCAGGTGTGTATGAGGCCTAAGGTATTAGCATATAGAGGGCATGTAAGAGCCCTTTCACACTGGGGCGGTTTGCAGGCGCTATTGCGCTAATAATAGCGCCTGCAAACCGACCCGAAAGTGCCGCTGCTGTGTATCCAGTGTGAAAGCCCCGAGTGGTGAAGGAGCGGAGTGTATACCGCTCCTTTACCGCTCCTGCCCATTGAAAACAATGGGACGGCGCGGCTATACCGCCGGCAAAGCGCCTCAGCAGAGGCGCTTTGCGGTGGTTTTAACCCTTTCTCGGCCGCTAGCAGGGGGGTAAAACCGCCCCGCTAGCGGCCGCATATCGACGGTAAAACGCCGCTAATAATAGCGGCGTTTTGCCGCCGATGCCGCTCCCCGCCCCAGTGTGAAAGGGCTCTTAGAATCTGGAATTTGTTCTATAATCAATCTTTATATTTATCTATTCATTTGTCTATCCTGCTATTATCTATCTATCTATCTATCTATCTATCTATCTATCTATCTATCTATCTATCTATCTATCTATCTATCTATCTATCTATCTATCTATCTATCTATTGCCCTGCTTACCATACATACACAAATGCTTACCTGCACATATGGATCTTCGCAGCTGACAGCCGGAGGAGATTTATGTATTTGTGTCACTTATCTTAGCTATTATACCTAACCTTTAGAACTTGAACATTTATAGCTGACAGCACAACACGCCAGCAAAACGTTTAAAGCTACAGCCGTTTAGTTGAGCACTAACCTTTGTGAGGCCTTGGCATTTTTTGACAGCCTGACGTCAGACCCCATCTTCCTTAACCGGGCCCAGAACCGAGCTCTCTGACCTGAGACGCTTCACTTTCAGTTTCATTTATGTGTGATGGCAGAAGAAAGAGAAAAAGTTCATCTATCTTCAGCTTTTAATTTATTGATGAGTTTAAAACGACAATTTAATGTGAAAAAGCGAAGCAGATCAATAGAGAGCGTGAATAAGTACTGCTATTGACACATCCGTATTTTAAGCCTAATTGCAGCCATATGCACTTTCTAAGGACATCTCACCCAGTAATGACACCCCAGAGAATTGGGGCTTTATTGATGCATCTGTTTATTTTGTGCTCACTTGTCCCTGATTAAAGTCTCTGGGGGTCATTAGTAAACCTGCACTCTATCTTCTACTCATTTCAGAGCTATAAAGGCCTTATAAGAATCATGACTGCAACTGTCTTTGACCCAATCATCTTTCTCCACCATAACAATAAACAAATCAGTAAAAACTAAATGAGGCTTAACATACCAATGGCAGCCAAGCCAATCGTAGATTTCATCTCCAACCTGGGGGATGCTTGTTTTGCCTTTTGGTAAGATGCAGTTTGGGTTTTTCTGGCCAATCAGTATTCTTTCTGGGCCAATGCATGCTCGGGCATGACAAGCAAAAATGTTTATTTCCTGATTATTTTAAAAAATTATCTTATGATCATAATTAGTTCAGCCATTGGCAAAGAAAGCTAATATTATCATGTAAAAATGCACATGGGAGGATACAGCTTGACTCAAGCCCACTTTTTTGGTTGGGGCAGGGAAGCTTTAGGACCTCTGTCAGATAGTTATAGCTGTCTGTGTTCCCAGTGGGCATTTCTCTCACTTCCTGTGCAAAATATGGGTGCCAGACAGAACA
The DNA here is from genome assembly GCA_037952925.1 of Lithobates clamitans. Classification (NCBI taxonomy): domain Eukaryota; kingdom Metazoa; phylum Chordata; class Amphibia; order Anura; family Ranidae; genus Lithobates; species Lithobates clamitans. The sequence continues at coordinate 5,291,939 of JBBGZY010000922.1, read as the reverse complement.
GGAAGTATGGAGAAATCTTCAGAAATGGGAATACAAATATCATTTAAAACCAGACAGTGGGTTCTAGTCCTTTCTCCAAGGTATCCATACTGAAAGAAAAAAAAAAAGGGGTGACTCGCTCCCCTAGGTTTGAAAGGCAGTGCCACATCCAATGTACAGATACATATAAAGAAAAATTCCCCTAAGTGGACTTTAACGGCACTTAGAAATTATAGATAGTAAAAAGATATAGCAATATATAAAAAGTAAAAAAGTTTATTTATTTGAAAACAACATATGTTAAAACATTGTATACATAGAGTTCAATGAAACATTTACATAATAAATAGATTCAGTATTATCACCAAATGGTGGATTTTTACAGAAGCTCTTTTCACACCCAACGCGTTTCGGGATATACAGTATTTTAGTCCTTCTTCAGGGGTGTAGAAGAAAAGAGAAATTCATATGGTATGTTTCGTTGATTTGCTTTAAAAGAACTTGAAAATAGAATGGCATTGGACATTAATGCTGGTGGGGTTGCTGTCTCTTTAACATCACAGTTGTTGCATGCTGGATGCTGGGATGCGTGACTGGCCTACTTCAAATCTGCCTCAAAAGGGATCTCTGTTTTTGCCCCAGTATACCGCTCTGGTCTTTACGCATCCATGGAAGGCGGGGGTAGGTGAAACAACATACCTCCTTAATGAGATTACTGTCTAGTGACACTATTGTGCAACAACTGTGATGTTAAAGGGACAGCAACCCCACCAGCATTAATGTCCAATGCCATTCTATCTTCAAGTTCTTTTAAAGCAAATCAACGAAACATACCATATGAATTTCTCTTTTCTTCTACACCCCTGAAGAAGGACTAAAATACTGTATATCCCGAAACGCGTTGGGTGTGAAAAGAGCTTCTGTAAAAATCCACCATTTGGTGATAATACTGAATCTATTTATTATGTAAATGTTTCGTTGAACTCTATGTATACAATGTTTTAACATGTGTTGTTTTCAAATAAATAAACTTTTTTACTTTTTATATATTGCTATATCTTTAAGTGCCGTTAAAGTCCACTTAGGGGAATTTTTCTTTATATGTTACTGAAAGAAAAAAAGGTTTTGGCTAAAGTTGGGCTTTAAGCTGGATAAACACTATACAATTTTCTGTAGATTTTTTCCTTCAGATTTACCAAAGCCATATAATAAGAGCTTGAACCTTAGGAGTTTTAATTTGTATGCAATCAGGCAGGCCCTTGCACTACATGGTTTTGGTAAATCTAAAGGAAATCAGACAACAAAAGTTGTATAGTGTGTATGGGGTCTTACGTGAACCTGTGCTTTGCTAATGTAACAGGTTCACTTTACAGCCATACCTTTCCCTGCTGATCTGTTCACCAACAATAATGAATTATAGCTATAGGTACTTCTGGGTACAGTGATCATGTAACTTACTCCCCTTTTCTCATGTGATGATGCAGGACCTTGGTGATTGGCCAGCGGTGTCAAATGGGAGCAAATAAACAATCCTCAGCCTTGTATAAGCTCTGATTGGAATTGACAGCTAATGCAAAGATTCTTCTCCACACTCCCGGAGATCTCTCCGCTGAGCCCCACTGAGCAGACAAATGACAGGTCCATGTCCGCTCCGCTATGCAGAGTGGACACAGACACAGCTCCACTCGACCCTATGGGGCAATCAGATGGAAACAGACCTCCTGTCCGTTTCTATCCGATGCCATCCGATTTCCCATCTAGACAGAATTGGATCGAATAGTGACGGGTGTCCGCTGACATCTGCCACTCCATAGAAGAGACTGGAGGGTCCGATCAGGACCACCTGAAAAACTGACAGGCGAACCTGATTGGCTCGCCCATGTGAAAGGGGCCTTATACTGTCCAACTTAAAGATGCTCGTTCTCTAAAATCAAAGTGCCCATAAAAGAGAACCCAACACTCCATATTAGGATGAATCTCCTGGTCTCCTGCTGAGCTCTTAGTTCCCTTCCATCTATCTCTGCATTATTACAGGAGGCAGTCAAACTTGGCATGTAACGTTGCATTGCACAAGGCTGCAGGGCGGTTGTGGCACGGTCCCTTTTAGTTGAATGGGTTGAGTTGGTAGGCATTACTGCCCGCCAAAAGCAACAAGGTGATGTTCTGCCACCTGTGTACACCCCTTCCCGCTGCCTTTGCAGCTTCAGGAGGAACAGTAAAAACTCAGCTCCATTTTGTGTTTTTACCGCTTCCCAACCACAATGTATAACCCCATCTGAGTGGCACCATGTCCATTTGTGGATGGGCGGTGGTAAAAAAATGGGGATAAACCACCTGTTTTTACCACACCATGACCACCCATGAGTAAGGTAATGTTTTTTGTTTCTTTTTATGCAACAAGTGAAAGTACTTGGTGTTGGCCTTTTGAAATCCCTTACAGAAGAGCTGGAGTAGAAAGGAAAAAGCAGCTGAAAAATCGAATCCGGCCTTGTTTTAAAATATACATAAGGCTGCAGTTTAAAAAACAATTCATAATTGCTAAAAAAAAACTTTAATAAAGCTTTTAATTTGAACCTTTCTTAAAAGGGACCTTCCATGCTCAATATATAAAACATAAGTTAAAATAAATGAAATACTGTATACATTGTAACCATAGAAATAAGTGTAGATAATGTTAATCATGTGACACTATTAAATTTTATTTCACCATACTATATTTTTTTTTTTAACACTAGATTATATCTGTTTGTATGCATTTTTATATTTGTATTTACTGTATTTTTTAAATATTTATTATCTTTACGTTATCTGCACTTTATGTTATAGTCACAATTCTATGGTAATTTATGTGTGATTTTTTGGCGATAGTATTTAATCACTATCACTGGCACTGCAATTCTTTTTTCATTTTGTATACTAGGGATCTGTACACAGTATATCATTCCCATTGCCAGCAGCCAGTACAATTAGCACACCAGCCCAGACATTGTTCAGTCACAGGCTGGGGGAGGTCCAAGACAACCTGGGCTCAGAGGAAGTGAGTTGAATGATGCTGGCAATCAGACTGAGGATATCTGGTAGCAGAAAAAAATACTGCTGGGGGAAATCTCTGGATTGAAGATGAATACTGCAGAATAGCTGGTTTTGTATGCATCTCATTATTTAAAGGAGTTGTAAAGGCAGACGTTTTTTTATCTTAATGCATTCTACGCATTAAGATAAAAAACCTTTTTTGTGTGTAGCAGCCTCCCCAGCACCCCCTAATTACTTATCTGAGCCCCATCTCTCTCCAGCGAGTTCCACGAATGTCTAAGCCGTCCGGGAAACTCCTCCTGATTGGCTGAGACACAGCAGCGGTGCCATTGGCTCCCGCGACTGTCAATTAAAGTCAGTCAGCCAATTGGGGGGAGAGGAGGCAGGGCCCGGTCAGGGCTACATGTCTGAATAGACATCTGGAGCTGTGACTTGGCTCAAATGCCCCCATAGGAAGCTGCTGACTGTGGGGGGCACTCGATAGGAGGGAGGGGCTAGGAGCAGCAAAGAGGGACCCAAGAAGAGGAGGATCTGGGCTGCTCTGTGCAAAACCAACTTCACAAAAAAGGAGGTAAGTATAACATGTTTGTTATTTTTAAAAAAAAGAGACTTTACATTAACCGGATGCCGACCAGCTACCACAGTTTTACTGCGGCAGAATGGCACAGCTGGGTGAAACGACTTTACCTTATGCCACTTTGCCTTTTGGCCACTAGGGGCGTGGGTACGCCGCGGCGTGTGCCCGGAGCTGATGCGGGTGGTCGGCGGGCGCGATGACCGCTGGTCTCCCATGGTCGCTTGTGACAGAGCGCAAACCAGGATCTGTGTGTGTAAACACACAGATCCCGGGTTCTTTCAGGGGAGAGGAGAAAGATTGTGTGTTCATAATATGTATGAACACCGATCTCTCTCTCCTCCTAGACAGTCCCCTCCCCCCACAGTTAGAAACGCACATAGGGAACACAGTTAACCCCTTGATCGCCCCCTAGTGTTCCCTGCCAGTGACATTTACACAGTAATCAGTGCATTTTTATAGCACTGATCGCTGTAAAGTTGTCAATGGTTTAAAAAATGTGTCTGATGTGTCTGCCATATTGTCGCAGTCCCGATAAAAAACGATTAAAAAGATTGCCGCCATTACTAGTAAAAAAAAAATAATAATAAAAACGCCATAAATCTATCCCCTATTTTGTAGACACTATAACTTTTGTGCAAACCATTCAATATACGCCTATTGCGCTTTTTTTACCAAAAATATGTAGAAGAATACATATCGGCCTAAACTGAGGAAAAAATTAGTTTTTTTTGATAAAAAAATATGGGATATTTATTATAGCAAAAAGTAAAAGATATTGTGTTTTTCTTCAAAATTGTTGTTTATAGTGCAAAAATTAAAAACCGCAGAGGCGATCAAATACCACCAAAAGAAAGCTCTATTTGTGGGAAAAAAAGGACGTCATTTTTGTTTGGGTACAGCGTTGCACGACCGCTCCATTGTCAGTTAAAGCGACGCAGTGCCGAATTGCAAAAAATGGCCTAGTCATTAAGCAGCCAAGTCTTCCGGGGCTGAAGCGGTTAACTTTCATTTCTATCTTGATTTTTGACTGGAGTTTTGCTGTATTTTTACTTACTATACTACATGCAAAAGGCCTATACCTGGGCTAACAGTCATTTCACCCCTTTCTCTAATGCCGCGTACACACGATCGGACATTCCGACAACAAAATCCTGGATTTATTTCCGACGGATGTTGGCTCAAACTTGTCTTGCATACACACGGTCACACAAATGTTGTCGGAATTCTGAACATCAAGAACGCGGTGACGTACAACACGTACGACAAGCCGAGAAAAATGAAGTTCAATAGCCAGTACGGCTCTTCTGCTTGATTCTGAGCATGCGTGGACATTTGTGCGTTGGAATTGTGTACACACGATCGTAATTTCCGACAACGGATTTTGTTGTCGGAAAATTTGAGAACCAGCTCTCAAATTTTTGTTGTCAGAAATTCCGACAACAAATGTCCAATGGAGCCTACACACGGTCGGAATTTCCGACAACAAGCTCACATTGAACATCTGTTGTCGGAAATTCCCACCGTGTGTACGCGGCATATGAGTCTTATAAGTTTGTGCAGTCTACCATCAACTTGTTTCATTTACAGAAAGCCAGACTCACAAACTTGAGAACAACTTTTAAAAGCCCAAAGAGCATTAAAGTGCAAAAAAGATCAAACCCCAGAGCTGTGTGAGCTGTAATTCACACCTTTAATTGCCAGCAGTCCCCAGAACAAAAAAAAAAACATAATGAACAAATGACTGGAAGGCAGTGAGGCTCAGCTGACTGTTAAGTGAGTAAGGATGCTGGCACAGAAACACCATTTTAAGTTCAAGGCGTTCAACCGACCATTTAAAAAAATCTATTTAAAGGCAACAACCCACTTACCAACACGTTAGAGGCGCAACAGGATAAAACGCAATCTGTCATGAAGATTTTCACTACGCACAACCTTGTGCTCTGCCTTAAAGGCATTTAGGCCCCCTAACAGGTAAAATGTGAGGAAGTTATAAGGCAGGGTCGTTAAAAAAAATCACAAGTTCCTTTACAACTGTATACATGTCAAACCTTATTTCACCCTACAGTAAATGGTACTACACTTACAGATACATAAAGAAAAAATAAAGCATATTCCCCAGAAAAAAAAGGTAAAAAATAGGCCTTGTTTTAAAAATTGGTGTCTAAATATACATAAGGCCAAAGTTTTAACCACAATTCATTGTTTCTAAGTAATCGTAATAATGATTTTAATTTGAAAGTCTTTTTATATCATGTAATAAACAGCATATACTAAATATATATACAAATATAGTATACATTGTACTTATTGTAAAGTATAGTAATAAGGGAATATGGCTCGGTTAAATTCGTTTTCGTAAAAGGGTTTGGCAAATTGCGTTGAACCTATTGAACCAGCAAATCCCACTGAAGTGTATTGAGGGCAAATATGATTCTTAAATTCTGGCCATTTTTAGGGCAATTAGGCAAACTACAGTCAAAAAGGTAAGAGGAGTTAGTGCAAAAGAAAAAAAAAATACTGTACAGCGGGTAGAGAGTCTTTTTTTCGTTTTCTTTGGTCTCAAAGACAATATTGAAAATACATAAAGACTTTTACACCCCTTCAAGGGCATTTTTTTGCCTTTTAGCACTGTTCTACTTTAACTGGCAATGTGAAATTTCTATAATTTTTTTCACACAAATAGAGATTTAATTTGGTGGTATTTAATCACTAATAGGTTTTTTTATTATTATGTAAATAAAAAAACGCAGAAAAAAAGTTTTTCTTAGTTTCTGTTATACAATTTTGCAAACAAATCTCTCTTTATAAATTTAGGCCAGAATGTAGTCTGCTATATTTCTTTGGTAAAAAATAACCCAAATAAATTTATATTAGTGTAACACCCTCTAGCTAGTGTTCTAGTTAGCTGTTAGTGTAGGTAAATTGGTGTGGCTGAGAGCCAGGACTGGGTTGAATCTGGGTCAGGGTTGAGTAACTCAGGGAGGCTGGATGACTCAGCAAGCAGGATTTATGGTGCCTCCCCCTGTTTCTGGAACCTTGGAGAAGCTTCCAGATGTAGTGGGTGGAGGCTAGGAGGAGCTGCTTGGCATATTTGTGAGGACCTCAACCAATCCCCAGCAGAAAGTGGCTGAAAGGGGGCAGGCCACCTCATAAATAGACATAAGTCATGCCAGCAGGGGCAGTCAGGTGGAAGATGGAGATGGAGTGCCGAGGAGGCTGTCGTGGCCCTTGAGGGAACCCCCTAGTCTGGGGGGGACCTCGGGCCTGGGGCTCGGGTGCTGGGGGAAATCCACACAACACACGGAGGAACCCCTTCCTGGAGGCACACGAGAAGGTAAGGGACAGCGGGAGCAGGTCCGCACGTCTGGGAGATCTCCTGAGAAGTCAGCCAGGTGGGCTGGCAAGTGTTCAGTCTGGGAAGACTGTGGAGAGGAGTGTTAGTCTGAGAGGACTGTGGAGAAGTTAGCCAGAAGGGCTAGTGAAAGGGGCAGCTGCAGCCAGGTGGGCTGGCAGCGCCTGAAGAGGTGGTACTGGGATCAGTAGCCACAGGAATGTATGCTGGACACTGACTTTTTTCTACACACCAAAGGGGCCTTGGGTTCCTGCCTATAACAGGCTTTTTTCTCTGATCTGACTAAGTGCATAGTCTGATCTTCTAATCAGTGTGCCAGCGGAGTTCTGCAAGCCGGTGAGTGCTGGAGGAAGCTGAGGAGTGTATAGACTGTATAAAGCAAAAGTTGTCCCTGAAATTGTTCTGAGTAGAGGTCGACTGATATGGGTTTTTCTCTGGCCGATGCCGATATTTAGAAATCGCGGTGGCCGATGGCCGATATAAGATGCCGATTTTTTTTGGGCCGATATATTAGGCCGATTTTTTTTTTTTTTTTCCTTCATATCATAAAATCTAACAGTTAGACCCCTTTCACACTGGGGCGTTTTTCAGGTGCTTTTGGGCTAAAAATAGCGCCTGTAAAGTGCCTTTAAAACGGCTCCCCTGCAGTCTCAGTGTGATATCCCGAGTACTTTCACACTGGCAGCATGTTAAAAAAAAGTCCTTTAAGCAGCATCTTTGGAGCGGTGTATACCGCTCCTCCACCACTCCTGCCCATTGAAATGAATGCGCACCGCTGCCGAAGCGCCTGCAAAGCGTTTCGGCAGCAGCGCTTCAGGGGCGCATTTAACCCCTTCCTCGGCTGCTAGCTGGGTTATAAGCGCCCCGCTAGCAGCCGAATAGCGCCGCTAAAATGACAGTAAAGCGCTGCTAAAACTAACAGCGTTTTACCGTCAACGCATGCCCGCTCCAGTGTGAAAGCAGCCTTAAGTAATAAGTGATACAGAAAATTTTTTACATTAAAACATTTATTAAACAAAACAAACCTCCAATCAGTTCACTTGTATGTATAATTTAGATTAAAAAAAAATAACTATATCTTAAATATTAAATACACAAAAACAGGTAATCAAAACTTTGACGAAAAAAAATGGGCTAACTTTACTGCTTATTTTTTTTTTTTTTTTATTTCATTAGTGTATTTTTTAAAAAAAAATTGCGTTTGAAAGACCGCTGCGCAATTTACCGTGTGACATAAAATATTGCAACAACCGCTATTTTATTCCCTAGGGTCTCTGCTAAAAAAATATATATAATGTTTGGGAGTTCTAAGTGATTTTCTAGCAGAAAATACAGGATTTTTACTTGTAAGCAACAAGTGTCAGAAAAGATTTAGTCTTTAAATGGGTAAACTGAGAACTTCTACACAGGGAGTTCAGTCTATTGATAAAAGAACCTGAAGAGATACAATGTTTCTTCTTATCAGATTTGGCAGGCTGCCCAGAGGAGGAGAGAAGAAAACTTTAGACAACTTGCATTGACTTCTATTACAGAAGTCATTTGCAAGTCCCGCTGAAGTTATAATCTGCTTTTTTTATCAGCACAATCGGCCGATTAAGTAAAAAAAAAGCCAAATATCGGCCGATATATCGGTCGACCTCTAGTTCTGAGTGGGCATCCCATAATTCCCAATTCAAGTTCTAATCCCTCAATAAAATAACAAAAAAACAAAGTACTGAATTGTTTTCTTACTTTGAAGTGACTGTGAAAATGTGGTGTGCCTGCCTGTGTAGGGTGGGGAATCCCAATCTACTTGCGACTCCTTAAGGTGCTACATTGTTTAGTCTGTGTGAAAATTACAAACTATTGTATATATTTGAAAATCGATCAATCCTGATGTACTGATGGCCGATGTCGTTTCTTGAGGTCCTAAAATGTCAGGATAGCACAAAACCCCTCAAATGACCCCTTTTTGAAAAGTAGACAGTGAAAGGTGTTTAGTAAAAGGCATGGCGAGTTTTTTGAAGTTGCAATTTTTTGTCACATATTTTTGGAAAATTAAGAAATTTTCAAGAAAACCAGTGCAGTACAACATCATCATATGACTGGTGTGGAGGTGATCAGAGATACTGATGGTGACAGTATATAAAAAAAGTAAAATCATTTTTATTTAATTTTTTTAACATTTTTTCTCTTTTTTATATACTGTCATCAGAATAGTTCAGTGTTAGCGTAGTGCCACTGCACTACTCTGGCGGGCGGATCAGAAAATTTTTTTTACACTGTTATTGCTTATAAGCAATAGTTTGAAGTCATTGTAATCCTGTAATGGGCTACAGCTAATCACATGGTACAGAGTGACAGGTACCATGTGATAGCTGTGGGCCAATCACAGCATCACAACAGTAAGCAAGCTGTCATGAATGGAAGCCATTCATGACAGTTTTGCTTACATGTAACCATTTGATTGCTATAATTGGTCATAGTGATCACATGATACCCTGGCTACTGTGTCCACTGGATCACGCCTCTGTGTCATGGAATTGCACCACTGCATGCCCCAGGGGGCTCGTCAGTTCATATGTGCTAAGCGACGTACCAGTACGTCGCTTAGCCTTTGCAGGTGAGTGACAAGTGGTTTAATAAAATACTAACATTCTAAGTTAAGTTGATATTTTCTTTTAAAATTAGCTTGGTGTATGTTTAGCAGCAACAAATGCTTTTTCATCAAATGATAATGGGCCCATTTTTCGACCAACAGATAAAAATTGGCCAATTTCTATCAAATTGTCATTAAAAATTAAGTGATTGTAGATGGCACAGAAGTTTTAAATTGGCGAGCAGGGAAGAATTGGCTAAAAAGTACAGAAAGAGTGCAGGCAAATGTTTTACTACAAGAACTAAGAGACTGGAGATGGTCGATGGTAGATCAGATTAGATGGTAGATGGTAGATCAGATGGTAGATGGTAGACTGCAGATGGTAGATCAGTGTAAAATCAGCCAGCATCAGGGCAATTTTAAATAGCAAGGCAAGACTCAGATTAACTAGAAACAAAGAGCACCGCCTGACGCTTTACTACAGAGGATACAGCAGTGTAAACTTGGCCAGCAGCAAGAAAGTTATAATCAGGGATAATAGGCCTAAATGTTGTATACTTAACTTTTAATTTATTTACGGGAATAGGGGGGTGCAGTGAATATGAGTGTAATGCCCCGTACACACGGTCGGATTTTCCGATGGAAAATGTCCGATCGGAGCGTGTTGTCGGAAATTCCGACCGTGTGTGGGCTCCATCGGACATTTTCCATCGGATTTTCCGACACACAAAGTTTGAGAGCAGGATATAAAATTTTCCGACAACAAAATCCGTTGTCGGAAATTCCGATCGTGTGTATACAAATCCGACGGACAAAGTGCCACGCATGCTCACAATAAATAAAGAGATGAAAGCTATTGGCCACTGCCCCGTTTATAGTCCCGACGTACGTGTTTTACGTCACCGCGTTCAGAACGATCTGATTTTCCGACAACTTTGTGTGACCGTGTGTATGCAAGACAAGTTTGAGCCAACATCCGTCGGAAAAAATCCATGGATTTTGTTTTTGGAATGTCCGAACAAAGTCCGACCGTGTGTACGGGGCATTAGAATGTAAGGTAAGGTGGTTTAGATGCACACTGTTTTGCATTTACATTATTTTTTCATTCAAACAATACAGCGGTGTGCTGAAAACAAAAGCCAGCCCCAAGAACAGATGGTCAGTGAATGGCCATTACATAAGGGAGCTGTTCTGTAGACCACAGAAGAGAATTGCAAATGCTAATAACATTATTTGAGATTTCATTATAGTATATATTGGAAGTTACAAGGACACAATATTTCTGAGAGGATCAACAGGTATTTTTATATACTTACAGAAAGTGTACTTAAAGAGGAGGTCCGCCCACCCCATGAAAAATTAAAAGTCAGCAGCTACAAATACTGCAGCTGCTAACTTTTAATATATGGACACTTACCTGTCCAGGGAGCCTGCGATGTCGGCACCGCAGCTGATCTTCAGATCGGCTGTCAGATACAGCTGCCGCCATTGCCGGTAGTAGAACCCTACTGCGAATGCGCGTAGCGTGCTTCACATTCTAATTGGCCCGGCGGCAGAGGAAGGAGGAGGGGGGCCGAGCTTTGCCGTTGCGCCGTCTTCAGAAATGGGGACCTGTCTAAAACACTTTTTTTTTTTAAAGCAGAGTTCCACTTTAATGGCAGCCAATCAACATTCTTCTTTCAGTAATTTCACTTTGATAATAGGAAATCTGCAGACAGATCCTGCACCCCACTCTGCAAACTGTCAGTACTCCTGTTTTCCTCCTGACTCACTCTACTCTGCAGACTCACAGCCTTCCTCTCCCCCTTGACTAATGGACACATCCTGAAACCCATTCTGCAGACTGACAGCCAGCTCCTCTTTCCCCCTAGACTGATGGACACATCCTGCACCTCACTCTGCAGACTGGCAGCCTTCCCCGTCCCCCTAGAAGGGGGAAATGGTCCTGTACATCACTCTGCAGACTGACAGCCACCCCACTTACCCCTAGACTGATGGACACATCCTGCACCCCACTCTGTGGACTGAACCCCCCCAACCCTTTCCCCTAGACTGATGGACACATCCTGCACCCCACTCTGCAGACTGACAGCCTCCCCCTTCCTTCCATACTGACGGACACATCCTGCACTCCACTCTGCAAACTGACAGCCTCCCCCTTTCCTCTAGAAGGAAGGGGGGTAAATGGTCCTGAACCCCACTCTGCAGGCTGACAGCCCCCTCTTCCCTTTTAACTGATCAACACATCTGCACCCCAGTCTGTAGACTGACAGCCCCTCATCTTCTCCCTAAACTGATGGACACATTCTTCACCCCATTATGCAGACTGACAGACTACCCCTTCCTTCCAGACTGATTGACATATCCAGCACTTCACTCTGCAGACTGACAGCGCCCCCCACCCTTTGCCCCCCTGGACTGCCCCCCACCTGGATATGTTTTATAACAGAGAGTAGAAAATATTGGGAATGTTTTTAAATGTTTTTGTCTTTTTTCATTTATATAGCAAGCAATAAAAAGCCCGGTGGTTATCAAACACCACCGAAAGATAGCTCTATTTGTGGGGGGAAAAAATTGATATAAATTTCATTTGTGTACAGTGTTGCATGACAGTGCAATTGGCAGGTAAAGTAGCACAGTGCAGAATAGCGGAGGTCAAGAAAAAGACAAAAAATACATTTCTTTACCATTTTTAACATCATTTTTACAATACATAGCACTAATATTTTCATCATATAAAAGAAACCAAAACATTACTATGGCTGATCCACCACCTAATTAATATATGAAATGTTATTATACTAAGGTATATAATATTATTCATACAAAAATAGGTACCAGGGATTATCATAGACATGAAAAATCCTAAAATGGATGATTATGAAAATGTATAACCTGATCAGAATTTAGAAATTCTTCACAGTTACCTCAGATGCTGCAGTGCATATGTGATTTTTGGTGGGGGAGGGCCGCTATAAATTCAGTAGCAAGGTAAAGATAATAGAAGTGGATTTTCAGGATCTGCTGGTCTGCTCAGGGAGCACCAAAAGTCCCAGCAGTAATGTAGAGTGCCTTGAAAAATTATTCATACCCCTTGAAATTTTCCACGTTTTGTCGTGTTACAACCAAAAATGTAAATGTATTTTATTGGGATTTTATGTGATAGACCAACACAAAGTGGCACATAAGTGTGAAGTGGAAGGAAAATGATAAATGTTTTTTAAAAATTTTTTACAAATAAATATGTGAAAAGTGTAGCGTGCATTTGTATTCAGCCCCCCTGAGTCAATACTTTGTAGAATCACCTTTCAATGCAATTATAGCTGCAAGTGTTTTTGAGGATGTCTCTACCAGCTTTGTACATCTAGAGAGTGAAATTTTTGCATATTCTTCTATGCAAAATAACTCAAGCTCTGTCAGATTGGATGGAGAGCGTCTGTGACAGCAGTCTTGCCACAGATTCTCAATTGGATTTAGGTCTGGCCTTGACTGAGCCATTCTAACACATGAATATGCTTTGATCTAAACCATTCCATTGTAGCTCTGGCTGTTTGTTTAGAGTCGTTGTCCTGCTGGAAGATAAACCTCTGCCCTAATCTCAAGTCTTCTGCAGACTCTAATGCCACGTACACACGGTCGGACTTTTTGGGAAGCTAGGTCCGACGTACTTGACGCTAGACTTCCGCCGGACTTTCTGAACGGACGGACTTGCCTACACACGACCGGACTTTCCGGAATCCGGTCTTCCCGATGGACTTCCGCCGGACTTTCAGAATGAACGGACTTTCCCACACACGGACAAGTCCGTTCATTTTGAATGTGACTCGGCTACGACGGGACTAGAAAAGGAAGTCAATCTCGCCGCTTCTATCGGCGAGATTGAAACCTTGCGAGCCCCGTTGCGGGCATCCCAGGCCCTTAGGTCTGGTATGGAACTGTAAGGGGAACCCCCTACGCCGAAAAACCGGCGTGGGGGTCCCCCCAAAATCCATACCAGACGCCGATCCGAGCACGTAGCCCGGCCGGTCAGGAAAGGGGGTGGGGACGAGTGAGCGCCCCCCCCTGAACCATACCGGCCGCATGTCCTCAACATGGGGGGGTGCTTTGGGGGAGGGGGGCACCCTGCGGGGCCCCCCACCACAAAGCACCTTGTCCCCATGTTGATGAGGACAAGGGCCTCTTCCCGACAACCCTGGCTGTTGGTTGTCAGAGTCTGTGGGCAGGGGGCTTATCGGAATCCGGGAGCCCCCTTTAATAAGAGGGCCCCCAGATCCTGGCCCCCCACCCTATGTGAATGAGTATGTGGTACATGGTACCCCTACCCATTCACCTAGGGAAAAAGTGTCAATAATAAAACACACTACACAGGTTTTTAAAAAAATTTATTAGACAGCTCCGGGGGGGAGTCTTCTTCCGACTTCGGGGGTCCCTCCAGTTCCTCTTCTCCCGGCGTCCGGTTTGTTCTTCTCCGCTCTCTCTGTCCTCTTCTCCCGCTGTTCCAGTTCTTCGGCCGGCTCCTCAGCTGTCTTCATGCCACTCTTTTTTGCCAGCGGAGGCCCGGACCTCTGGCTTCTGGCTGCTTCTCTTCTTCCGATGTTGACACGACGGTCTCTCCGGCTGAAATGCTTCTCTGGGCGCTCCGATGTGACTTATATAGGCGGAGACCCCGCCCCCCTTATGCCGTCACAGTCCCTGGGCATGCTGGGACTGTGATGTTTTAGGGGGCGTGGTCAACATCACCACATGGCTTCTTGCAGACTGCAAACGGGACTTCTTATGGCTTTCTTTCAACAATGGCTTTCTTCTTGCAACTCTTCCATAAAGGCCAGATCTGTGCAGTGCACGACTAATAGTTGTCCTGTGGACAGATTCTCCCACCTGTGGATCTCTGCAGCTCCTCCATAGTTACCATAGACCTCTTGGCTGCTTCTCTGTTTAATGCTCTCCTTGCCCAGCCTGTCAGTTTAGGTGGACAGCCATGTCTTGGTAGGTTTGCAGTTGTACCATACACTTTCCATTTTGGAATGATGGATTGAACATTGCTCCGTGAGATGTTCAAAGCTTGGGATATTTTTTTATAACCTAACCCTGCTTTAAACTTCTCAGCAACTTTATTCCTGACCTGTCTGGTGTGTTCCTTGGCCTTTATGATGCTGTTTGTTCACCATGGTTCTCTATCAAACCTCTGTGGGCTTCACAGAGCAGCTGTATTTATAGTGACATTAAATTACACACATGTGGACTCTATTTACTAATTTGGTAACTTCTGAAAGTAATTGGTTCCACTAGATTTTAGTTAGGGGTATCAGAGTAAAGTGGGCTGAATAGAAATGCATACCACACTTCAGATACTTATTTGTAAAAAATTTGGAAAACCATTTATCATTCTCCTTCTGCTCCACAATTATATGCCACTTTGTGTTGGTCTATCACATAAAATCCCAATAAAATACATTTACGTTTTTGGTTGTAAAATGACAAAATGTGGAAAATGTCAAGAGGTATGAATACTTTTTGCAAGGCACTGTAAGTAGCACACACAATAGCTATTAAATATACTCTCTCAGTCAGGAAGGGGAAGAGCCAATAATCAGGAGTTTATGTACCATCATCTTTTAGTTGTATACTAAGCAACTGCATGGGACACAATTATTTCCTGGCATCAAACCATCTCAATACCAATCTGTATAGGTATAAATACATGATTCACAGTTTCTTAACACAGTGCTCCCCGCAATCTCTACATTATCAAGCATGATTACCTTGTGCTGATAACATGTTAAAGAGATACCAAACTATCTTTTTTTTTCTTTAAAAAAACACTTACCTGCTCTGTGCCATGGTTTTTCATAGAGCAGCCTTGATCCTCTTCTTCTCAGGTGCCACGCTGGTGCTCCTGGCTCCACCCCCTACTGAGTGCCCCCCCATAGCAAGCCACCTGCTATGGGGGCACTCATGCATGCTCACTCCTGAGCCAGCCCTGTATGTCCATAAGACATATAGAGCTTGGCTCGGCCCCACCCACTGCTCCTTCCTCACGGGCAGTAATTGACATCAGCAGGGGCCAATGGCTCACGCTGCTGTAGCTAAGCCAGTGAGGAATGGGAGAGCAGGGAGAGCCCCGGCTCTCATGCACATTGCTGGATCGAGATTGGGCTCAGGTAAGTATAAGGGGGGCTGGGGGTGGAGTTATAGATAGAGATATAGTAAATGTATTTAGCTACTGTGGAGCATGAAGGTGAAAAAAACTTCTGCCTTTACAACCACTTTAATCTATGCTTTGATTTAGAACTAGATGTGCGCATCTGTGCATGCCCCTAGTTCTGAGAGCCTGTTGTCACTGAAAAACTCCAAGATATACTGATAATTGTGAATCAAATAGTGTGACTCTTGATCATGTGATCATAATCACAGCCAATCATGGCAATCATATGTGGCTTGCCTGAAAACAAACCTGCTGGCTGCAGCTGTCACTGCCCCTCAACCTGTGGCCCGCAAGTAAAATGTGGCCTAGGGAGCCATCTGATGTGGCCCGTGACCTCCAACATGTGGCAACCTGCACACCCTCCTTCGGGTTCACGCCACTCTACTGAATGGTTACCTGTTCCCCATAATCCCGGTGGCTGTCATACACAAGCCGCTTTTGTGGCCGGCTCCCCACTTTCCTCTTTCTTTCCTAACACACCTCTTACCAAATCACTTAAGTGACCCACCTGTAGGCAAGTTGCCTAAAGAATGTTAGCTAGGCAGTTGTCTGGCCTAAGCTGGGGAAGGGGTTAATGTTCGTCTCCTCTATTCCCGGCAAGAAGATGCTGTTATTGCGGCAAAGCACCTACAGAGCGGACTGCCATGCCCTGCAGTCTGTCAGAAGTCACCAGAGGACCGTCAAGTCTTGGGAAACACCAATTATGGACTTCCACCTTGCTGAGGTATGCCTGGGAAGCCTAGTTGAGTTAGTTTGGAAAAGTTGCAAAACTTTGTTCATGTTGAATTGTACCGCAAAATGTTCAAGTAAAGTTGCATCAACTGTTCTAAGCCTGGTCTGAAGTCATTGTACAGGGGAGCATGGAGGTTTCTTGTGTATGAAAGAACTAGGGTCAGTAAAGCACTTGTGGGATATGAAGCAAAGCCACTTTGAACGGTGTACTCAGCAAGACAAGCAGGAGTAAAACTGTTGCTATGGGTAACCTAAAAAATAGCACGGTACATTGTAGCCTGTCGTGAAGCGTGGTACCTGTGTAGGTGATGGGTCCCCTGGTAGCGAGGGGGTCGTGATCTGGCTCCCTACCTTAGCTGTCAGTTTCCCACAGCAAGCAGAACCAAATTCACGTTGCGGAGAACCATGGCCTGGCCACATGGTGCGGGCATGCAGGAATTAACAAGTGCACACATGAGGTCTGCGCTAAGTGCACGGCGGGTCCCCATTCTGTCACTGGGAGTGAAGTGACAGAGGTACGCTGGACTTCTGAAGAGGGCAAGGACTTAACAGTGTCCCATCTAAATGCAAAATACATCAAGCTAAAGTGTATAGTGATGCTGGACAGCACTTTTACAAAGGGACTCTGTGTAACTAATTACTGCACACTGTATAAGACTCTCTAAGCCGGGGAAATGCCATAATGTTTGATTCTCAAACGAACCCGGTCCCACCGATCCTGGGCATTGATGAGCGCACTCCTCGAGAAAAATACCCACACGAGCTGGGTGAGTGGACCCGCCCACACACACTATTCACAAGGTTGAGTACCCCTGCTTTAGACCATAGTAAGAAGACCTGGACAAGAGAAGTGATTTAATCTTTTGTTGCATATGCCAATGCCCAGTATTGGTTTAGCAAGGAAAAAGATATAGAAAATGTATTTAGCTACTGTGTAGCAAGTTAAGTCAGTTTTGCAACACCTAATCTTGGATTTTATCTCTATCTGTATGAGTTTGTACGTTCCCCCATGTTTCCATCTCTAATCCATAACTTTCTTACCGGCTAAAGAGGAACTTCACTGGGGAATGGGAAAATAAAAAGTCAATAGCTACTGTAGCTAACTACTGTAGCTACTGACCTTTAACCACTTCATACCCAGGCCATTTCTGACACTACGCTCCTACATGCAAAATGTAATTTTGCTAGAAAACTAATTAGAACCCTCAAACATTATATATATATATTTTTATCAGAGACCCTATAGAATAAAATAGTGGGTGTTGCAGTTTTTTATGTCACACACTAATTAGCCACTCAGATCACTTCTGCTTGAAACGGAATCACAGGCAGAAATGAATGATATCGGGATGAGGCCTGTAGGTGCAGGCATCATCCCATACCTCCCAACTGTCCCTGATTTCGAGGGACTGTTCCTGATTTGGAGCAATGTCCCTCTGTCCCTCATTCCTCTTCATTTGTCCCTCATTTTGGTCTGATCTATATAGTTGTATATAAAATGCACTTTTTATCTTTCAAAAAGTGTTGCCCAGTGCTAAACCTTTCATCCCATTTCTAAATTGCTGCATTCGTACATTTTAAAAGCCAATATAAAGGAATAGTAGTGGTAAAAAAAGAACTTGTCCTATGCCTACATACATTTGCTAGTAGGTGTCCCTCATTCCTATCTTAAAAATGTTGGCAGGTATGTCACCCCGGTATAACCACTGAAACCCGAGGATGTACAGGTACTTACCTTGGGTGGGAAGTGGTTAAGAATCACTTACCAGTTCATGCAACCCAGTGCTCTCTTCTACGCCGCCGATGCTTCTACCTTTACCTGTTCACTTACGAAACCATCCTATTGAGGGAGCCGGCTGTCACTTCCGAATGGCTCACAGCCTTGCTCCCAACTGCACATGTTCAGGACATGACCTGCTGTGGGACTGGTCCTGCAACCTCCTTGGATGTGTGACGTTATCCCAGGTGGCTGCCAGTGAGGGCACACCTAGGAACAAACAAGAGGGAGCAGGTACCTCCAAAAAAAGCTACCTGCTCCCTAAAAAAAAATCTGCCATTTCTTAACAGGCTGGGGAAGTAGAAATAAAAAAAAAGCAACTGTAATCTTTGGGTGAAGGTCCGCTTAAATTGTCATCCTTCCAAATTGTCCCAAGTATGTAACTGTAATGTAAATAAATTGTCTCAAAAAAATTAGATAGCGAGTTCCTTCAAAAGATAGAAGAGAACCTGTACACTCTGCAAACCATTGTGTAACATGTTGGTACTATATGAATATTGGGAAAAAATGAATAGTTTGTTTTGAGAAGTGTATTCATATATCCCACTACTTTTACAATGCTTGAATTCTTCTTGGTTATGGATTGTAAATGTTATCAAGCACAGGTCAGGACTTTGTAAATGCCACACTTCACACATAATCCTTATCTTTTTACAAAGTTTTCAAGAAACCCACTGAGTTCTGAACTGAAAATGTAATAAAAAATCAGGTCTGCAAAGAGGTATAACCCAACAATCAAGGCCAGTTTTATACTCCCCCCCCCCCCCTCTCCAACCACCCTAGCCCTACTCTGACTGTACAGTGATACAGAAAACTGTACTTAAACAATACATATTGGGAAATCAAGTAACCACAGTGGCCATACTAAGGTTTTGAGTGGCTGTGCTGGCATGAAGGACATAAATAAGAAAGCACAAATAGGCAAAGACAGCACTTAGATTTCTGACTCCTTTCCTTTTGGGATCTATGGCATGCACTATAATTTACTTTAAGCATTGTTTAAATTGTAAAAATGATCTAATGTATATGAAATTCCCTTGTGCCCTCCTTATGATTAGTTAGTGCCGGAGACCACGTGTTTTCCAATACTGCACTACTTTATTTCATTTTATTATCAAAATTAGAGTATTCCTTGTCTACTTATAGGGTCACTCTAGCTCCCACCTCTGTTTACTTCTCAGTAAAAAACAATCTGCTCAGAGATGTAAATGGCTTTGAATCATTCAAGTACTGGAAATTCCCATCCATTTGAGTCAATTTAAAGAGTATTGGATTTAATACAGTCATTTTGAGAGATCACATGTGGCCAGTCTAATCCACAGCCTTTGCTAATCATGACCATTACCCTGTAAATGGAATGCACTAGCTCTCAGTAGAACAGCCTCCTTTAATAAACATCTGTCCTGGATTCTTAAAAGCCCTAAAACATCCCTGTTAAACACATTACATAATTTGTATAAACAAGGTTATGTAAAAAAATAAAAATAATAATAAAATAAAGGAAACGTATAGTGGTTTTGTGCCTACTTTACATGCTTTTGTTAGAGCAGATGTTGCACTGATAATATATTGTCAATGTTATTTATTCGCACCATGCCAAAACACTCTAGCACAATTAAAAAAAAGTTAGTTAATATACTTAACTTACCCCAGCTTCTGTTGGTGGTGCTTAGGCAAGGCTAATGTTCTTTCTGGTGAGATCCATTCTTTATAAGATCTTATAAGAAGATGCTACTGTGGGAGGTGCTGGGATGTCTTGGATACTAAGCAATGCTAGATTTTTATCTAAAAAGGATGGAAACATCACTATCTGCAGTACAGAGGTAAGATAAGTATATTTACTAACCAATTTGCCCAGAGTTTTTTTTTCACTTTCTCCAGCATTTCCATGGCCATGAAATAAAAAGTAGACCTTCCATGGAAGCATGTAGCACAACCCCCACAGAAGCCACTTGGCAATGTAGGTTTCCTGTTCTATACCTCAATTCCAAAAGAACCCTCACCCCCTCTGACACACCTGACTAATTGAAAAGTCAGTCAATTAGTATCAGGAAATAGACACAAGACTATTTAGTGGTAAATTCACTCAATATGTTGGTATGGGTTATAATACTTGGTGGTTTGAGCATAAATAAACACGCAGGAGGTAGGTTCAGCAAGACAGTAAAATCAATATGCCAAGGTAACTTACATTAAAGTTATGTACCACTAGACTGGGATTAAATAATGAATCAGCAAAATCAACAATAAACAGTATATACTGTATAAGCATTGACTGCAATGCAAATAATAAGGACTAGAGCTAGTCGAGAGTGAGCTCTAGGAGAATTGCAAGAATATGGTGACATGTCCCCTGAGAGGTACCTCTGTAAAGATCTATGTGTAGCAGCTGTAAAGGGACTGTCTTATGTCCTAAATCTTCAGCCAGCTAGCATTGGGGCCCAGTTATATTGTTGGTGCACATGATAACAGTCCCAGGCAAGCCCGCAGGCAGTAAAAAGGCTACCACATGGCTGTATTCTCAGTTCCTAAAGAGCTCAGTCTCTCTAGCAGCACGTGGTCCCAAGAGGACTACATTTCCCATGACCCTTCTCCAGCCTTTCCTATTTGGTCCTTCTGCTGTTTGTCAGGAGGGAGGGGAGTAACACACAGAACTTCTCTAAAGCTGCACAGTAGGAAAGCTCAGGGTGAGAGGTAGCTGTTGTACACACACAGCCTGCTGTTTACACAGAACCCCCCGGGGGGGGGGGGGATTCACACAGCTGGCAAGGCGCCCGGCTACACAAATACACAACTACTAAGAGAAAAAACTCTAAGAAAAAACTAAATATAAAGCTGACCACATTCCATTATAGTTTCTGCTTAAATAGCATTTAAGTGTTTTTCATTATGATAATTATCAGAACTGAGCTTTTTGTGTGCAAGTACCTGGTAGTTAAAGTGTTTGTTACCATAAAAAAAAAGGATCCTGCTCCCTTAAAGCATGTTATACAGCACAGTACTTGTGCTGGGTAATTTGGACCCCCGTATCACCCTAAATACCAGGCTGATCCTGCTTGGCTATGCCCTCCCCTCTGTAAACTAACCACGAGCTGCTGAGCCCTTACACAGTGGTCAGTTTACATGCCTCCATCATCCGCTGCTATCTGCAGGTCTCCCTCTGTCATTCTCCCCCCCTCCTATCCCTGCCTGTCAGCTGGTACCAGCTCTGCTCCCCTAACCGCTGCTCTAAAACTATGTTAATTTGATACCATCCCCTCTGTTAAATAAGAAACTGTGTCCTAGTGTCTTTGTTTTTTAAAAAAAAGCAGATTCTACCTGTTTTCAGAACGTCTCCCAGCACTCACGTGACTCCTCGGCTCTCGCCTCCTCTTCCCCCTCCTCCCCAGCTGACCTTAGTGGGAGTTCTCGGCTCCGCCCACTGGAGCTGTCAGACGGGGAGAGGAGAGAACCGAGGAGTCACGTGAGCACTGGGAGATGCTCTGAAAACAGTTAGAATTGGCTGTTTTTATAAAGCCCAGACACTAGGACACATGTTTTTATCTAACAGAGGGGATGGTATCTTAACATAGTGGCTTAAGAACCACTTTAGGTTCTACTGTACAGGGGAATAAAAGTGGTCGATACCCAGCCAAATTTATCTGCTTACCATGTTTGCATTTAAAAAACACATTTAAAAACAGGTTAATGAAAACAGAACTGCATTATTTTGTGTTATTAACATCTTCCTGGAGTTGGGATTTAAAATGACAAGGACATGATAATCAATATATATTTTATATAGACAGGAATAGTGTAGATATATTAAGTGACCGTTTTGGGTACGAATCACATTTAGAGGAGTTCTTCATTAAAGCTGAAATCCAAGTAGATATAAACACATAATTTAATACAAGTAAGTATTCATTAAAATAAAATATAAGTAATTGTATTTTTAGTGCAGCTAACATAACCTGAATCAGACTTTTGTTATCCCTGACAAACACACCAGTCATGGGAGTGCGAAGTGCTGACAGGCCGAATGTCGGACGTTTTTTTTTTTTTAACCGCCTATTGTCTCCCAACATTCGGCCCATGTGTACCCGGCTTTAAAGTGATACTAAACAGAGAAGTAATAATTCAGAAGAGCAATTCAAATTCAATTAGAAATATCAAAAAACTGTTTTACAGCTCCCTGTAAATCTTTATTGAACATCAAATGTGTTTGTTTTTTTTTGTGCATTAATATGGTGTACGCAGAGTCAAGCATGATTGACACGAGCTTTCATTTTGTTCAGACAGCATCTGCATCCAAGGCTTTTTTTTTACTGTACAGGTATTAGCAATTACATTAGATGTATTTAATACCAATTTATATTAAAACTACAGTATTTTTCGCTCCATAAGATGCACTTCCCCCCCCAAAAAAATGGGGGGAAATGTCTGTGCGTCTTATGAAGTGAATAATAATACAGACCCCCCCATTGCCGCCGCTGCCATGTTACAATACTGGCAGAAGAGAGGCAGGAGAGGGGAGGACAGACATCCCAAGTCTCCAGCAAGCGATGGGCGATCTCCCGGCTGGGCCTGTCACTCAGCCACAGACAGGAGACAGAGCAGCCCGAGCGGCTAAATTGAGTAGGGCCGCAGCGGCCACTCAAGGTTGCTCTGTCTTCTATCTGAGTGAAAGGCGGATCAGTGTGACGTGTATCATAGGAGGTGGGAATTTGTTACAGTGGGCGCCGGGATATTCCGTGACAGAGCTCTGTGTGGTAAAGCTGCATTTCATTGGCACAGGTCAGGCTGCATTTCATGGGCACTGGTAATTCTGTATTTCATGGGAACTGGTAAGGCTGCATTTGATGGGCACAGGTCAGGCTGCATTTAATTGGCACAGGTCAGGCTGCTTTTAATTGGCACTGGTAAGGCTGCATTTAATTGGCCCTGGTAAGGCTGCATTTAATTGGCACTGGTAAGGCTGCATTTTATTGGCACTGGTCAGGCTACATTTCATTGGCACTGGTAAGGCTGTATTTCATGGGCACTGGTCAGACTGCATTTCATTGGCACTGGTAAGGCTGCATTTCACTAGCACTGGTAAGGCTGCATTTAATTGGCACTGGTCAGGCAGCATTTCATGGGAACTTGTAATGCTGCATTTTATTGGCACTGGTAAGGCTGCATTTAATTTGCACTGGTCAGGCTACATTTCATGGGCACTGGTAAATTTTTTAGTACACCATTTGGTTAAGAATATTTTTTTTCTTGTTTTCCTCCTCTAAAACATAGATTCTGAATTATTAGTATAGGTGTACCCAAAACAAATATCCAGCCCTCTACAAGCTTATTACAATTGTAAGTCAAAATAACCAACTGTTCTGTCCAAAAATGGACCATGTACAGCGCTATAAATAAATTCTATACAAAGAGGGAGTAGAAGAGGGTCACTGATGAGCTCTACGCGTTTCGTGGTCCAAGCCGCTTCATCAGGAGCAGCACATATCAGAATCTATATTGCAACTAATAAAACAAGAAACAGTAAGTGTATAAAATAACAGAGTATAACAATATAGATACAAATACACATCACGTTTCTTCTTTACCACTTCAATTTCTTACCCAAGATGTGTGACTCTATACTCATATGGGCTGCATAGATAAGAATAAAGGAGGAAATGAAGAGCTTAGAAGGGAAATGAAATACGAGCATGTTCAGTAGAGGACACCAGCTGGTCTACACAATCTCAGCCTGCAATGGATGAGAGAGATGATGGGAGGGACGGCTGAAGGCAGGATCAACCGGGTATATTACACTCTACACAAAACAAATGCTTTAGTGGCTTTGTGCATATGCACACTTTGTTATATAACATGTAACAAGAGTTTTCCAAAGTCTAGATTTATTGATACTTTAACTAGAGTAGAACATTTTTAGGCCAGCGACCTGGATCTACTGTCTAACAGGGATATATATATTTTTGTACCTGCTGAGCAAAATGACAATTCCTTTGGCAGGTAAAACAGCTCCAATATACTGTATGTATTAAACGATGTACAGAATTTATCTCTTTGCCCAGAGTTTAGCTTTAAAAACCTTAGAAGCAATGAGTTTTTAGCAATAGATACAGCAAAACCTACCGCATAATATCTGTGATCAGTATAGCTGAAGCCTTTTCCCCATGGAGAAAAAAAAAATGACTTATGAAATGAAATGTATAACGGAGCAGCCAAAACCTCTTAAAACTCTCAATGTCTATTCGGTTCCTTCCATAAAAGGATTTACTAGGCATGGAGCTGTATACCAGGCTGATGCAGAAGAATAGATAACAGATGCATACAGGAATGAATAGAGGACAGACACTTGCATTTGAATCACTTTACCATTGCCACTCTGAATTACGTGCTTTTCCTTGCATTTGTAATTTGAGGGCGGGACAGATGGAAGAGGCTTAGCCTTAAAATTATTTGTTGTTAAATAGATTCTAGGCTACCAAATGAGGTTTTTTATGTTAAAAAAAATGTAACATTTCTGAAGTTTCTCATCAGCAATGCATGGGAATCTCTGAACCTGTGTTCTTTACCCACGGTGACATGGACTGTAGGGCAATTAAAACAAAACTAAAAAGGACAGGGGATGAGCTTCGGGTCGACCATGAGACTGACCGGAATTCAGATCATTCGCAGTTTGACCTTGTTCACATGGGGCATTCTAATTATTGCCTGGTACCTGGCACGTGTCCTCAATCTGGTGGGGCAGCACTTCTTAGTTAGGTACACTGGCATCCAGGATGTCAAGCAGAAGGCCATAATAGTTAAAAGCCATTTTGGGCAGTCATACACAGGGGGTGCTCACCTGGTCTTAATTTAGGGGCAACACAAGCTGCCTGCCAACTGCTTAATGTGCAATACACCCATGCACTGTAATGCAAAGTTGGCCATGCTGCATTGGCTGCACCTGCAGTAGTGGGCCCTTAAAAGATAAGTTCACCTTTGGGAACATGTTATATGCTCCACCCATTTTTAGGGTGGAACATTTAAAATGTTTTCAATGCTGCAGCCGCCACCCAATCCCTCCACTCCCTGTGAAAGCATTATGGGGAGAATTTCCTCATACTAGCTGTCAGTTTTTTAAATCAGCGTGGCCGTGCTGAGCTCCGCCCACATGGCCACGTTATTCATACACAAAGCTCTGTGTATAAATAAATTACAAGTCCCGACATCCTTTGTCAGCTTGTAGTTCTCAATGAACTACCATGGCACTGTGGAGCACTGTGGTAGTTCATTGATTCTTCCTGCCAGTGTATTCGCTTGCCTGCACGGGCTGTACGGGCACACAGATACACTGACAGATCTGCAGGAGACCTGCATGGCACCAGCATTCTGCTGATCGCTGGTGTAATGCTTTACAGGCACAAAAAAATACATAAATTCACATTTTTTTACCTGCAAAAATATGTGCATTTAATATTTTTCTTTTAATAGTGAACGTATCCTTTAATTAGCATTTGTGCAAGAACAGACTCTGAGGATCTGGAGTTCTTTTCACCATGATAATGGTTCCTTTTTTTATTCAATATTTTTATTGAAGAATTTGCATGTTACAGGTAATGAAACATCAAACCAAGCATCAATACAGTCTTGGAGTACATTGCTAACATTGGCATACAGTAAGACTGCAAGAGGTGTAAAAAGGTCAGAACAATAAGAAAGAAAAAAATAGAAGATCCACAACAAGACAATGCATATAACAATCATTTAGAACATTTAAAACTGTAGAAAGTTCTAGATCCGTAATGAGGCAAGTGGACTTGCTAAGGGAAACGTAGTGGATTCCTGCTATATGTATCTTCTGGATACTGGGTATGTTGCCGCATCTCCCACCTACCCCTGTCGGGAACTAACTGTACGCGGGGAGGTCATCTTCTGCCTGATATCGATTTGCCAACATGCCGGTATCTCAGATATGCAACTTGTGGCATATGAAGTGTTAGGGTATATGCATGAGTCCCATTATTATTGCAAGATCTTGGTGTAGTGGTAGTCCACTAGGCCCAGTCTGTAATACTAGTAGATGGGTAAGGAAAAGGAGGGGGTGATGGAAAGAAGGGGTGAGGGAAGAAGGAGTAGGAAGAGTTACCATGGATAGATGTTTATTTTATTTGTTGTTTAATAATGCAAGGCCCCAGGTCAAGCTATGAGGAGTCTGTTAGGATGTTATGGTAATCCGTTGATTTTTTGAAATGAAGCCAGCAAGCCCATGTTTTATGGAATTTCGCTGGAGTGTATCGAGCTTGATGGATTCAATCTTCCATCTCAGCTATTTTCCCGACTCTGCGGAGCCATTCGGCTATACTAGGTGGGGAGGTATTCCTCCAGTGAGTGGGTACATGGAGTTTCACTGATTGATGAGGTGTAGAGTGAGTGATTTTGAGTAGGCCGATTGGGGAATGGAAGTATGGTGGAGTAGATATTGGGCTGGAGTGAAATCCGGAGTGTATGTTGTGATTTGTGAGGTAAGACGATGTACCTCCTTCCAATAGGGTTGGATTAGGGGGCATTCCCACCAAATATGCAATAGAGAACCATGACCGGTGTTGCATCTCCAACATAAAGGAGGGATGCTAGGGTGAAATTTATGTATTCTGTCAGGGGTCCTGTACCACCTGGAGAATATTTTGTATCCGTTTTCCTGTACGGAGACGTTCAATGACCCTTTATGTATATGGGTAAAGATTTTATCCCAGTCCTCTTGTGTGAGGTCTGTAGTCAATTCTCGAATCCATTTTTGGCAGGACGCATCGTCTTTGGTGGATATCTTGGCGAACAGTAAGGCGTAAATATCTGAGATTCAATGTCTTCGGGGTTTGGACCCGTTGCATACGGTTTCAAAAGGTGTTTGGTCTCTGCGCCACTGAGAGTGTGGAGTAGGACTGAGTAGAAAGTGACGTATCTGAAGGAAATTGAAAAAGGGGATGTGTGCGTCAGGGAGTCTAGTTGTGAGGGTTTAGTAAGGCACAATTTTCCCTTTGTCGAAAAAGGATTCTGCTCTAATGGATTGTTTCGTGGACATGCCATTAGTGTTAAGGTAAATGACTCCCGGAGGAAAGTCCGGATTCCAGTCAAGCGGTGTCATTGGGCCTGGTGAGGAGGCAATTTTCAATTTGTAACATACAGTGCGAAAAATCTGAATTGTCGGGCCAATCAGGGGGTGGCACTTACTTTCCTTTGGGATCCCATGGGGGCTTATCCACGGAAGATGTTGAATAGGTAAGGAGGAAAACGCCTCCTCTTTACCTGTCCAGGCTTTAGCCTTTTTGTGTAGGTGCCAATCTACAATTCTGGTTAGGTGGCATGACCAATAATATTTTTGTATATGGGGGGGCCAATTCCTCCCCTTAACTTAGGTGTCACCAGTTTCTCCCAACGTACCCGTGAATGTTTGTCAGTCCAAAGAAATTTAAGACAGAACTGTTTGTATGTGGTGAAGAATGAGGGCGGTATTTTGAACGGGATTGTCTGTAATAGATAAAGAAGTCTGGGGAGGATGTTCATTTTTAAAATCGCCACCTTCCCAAACCATGAAAATGTACCCCTGTTCCGATCTTGAAGGTCCTTTTGTATTGTTTTTAGAATGGGGATGAAGTTTCTGGGGTATAGATCCTCTAATTTAGCTGGTAACTGAATCCCCAGATAGGTGTTTGCATGTGCATCCCACCTGAAAGGGAAGTTGGCTTGGCATAATATCACAGTAGAGTCGGGTAAGGAGATGTTTAGGGCCCTGGATTTGGCAAAATTTATTTGGAGGTTAGATATAGGTTTAAAGAGGGAAAAATCTTTTAAGAGGTTAGGAATTGTGGTAATGGGGTCTGTGAGAAATAAAAGGACGTTGTCGACATATGCTGCCAGCTTGTATTGTGTGTTATTGATTTCAACTTCTTTAATGTTCGGGTTGATCCTGAGCCTACGGGGTATAGGTTCCATCGTTAGTATAAATATAATTGGGGACAACGGGCATCCCTGATGGGTTCCATTTGACGCAGAGAAGGTGTCTGACAGGTGACCATTGAATCTGATTCTCGCGGTTGGGGACGAGTAAGGAGCAAGGATATATTGGATCATGTGATCTCGAAACCCCAATTTACGTAAAACTTCTGTCATATAGTTCCAGGCCACTCTGTCAAACGCCTTCTCCACGTCGAGGGACAGAAAAAAAACGGGGGTGTTGGAGGAGGATAGCCATTGGTGTATGCTTATTGCCTTCAGGGTGTTATCCCTGGCCTCGTGACTGGGGATAAATCCCACTTGATCCAAGGAGATAAAGGATGGGAGTAAAGGGAGTATGCGATTTGCTATTACTTTTGCGTAGAGCTTTACGTCAATGTTTATGAGCGCTATGGGCCTGTAATTGGAGACCAAGGTCGCGTCTTTGCCTGGCTTCGGTTTTACTACAATGTGAGCCTCAAGGAGATCCTTACAGCTTTCAGGGTATGTGGGTAGTGAGTTAAAAGTCTTCAGGAAATGCACTCCACTGTGGAATAATAAGAACTTAGAGGAATTAAAAGAAATAGGGAAAATAAAATCATGGGAAATGAGAGGGATAAATAAATTAGCCCAGTTGTATAATCAAAATACTTTAAAAACATTTGGATCACTTAAGGAGGAATTTGGTATCCCAGATCATTCCTTTTTTAGCTACCAACAAATTAAACACGCTCTGAGCAGACAGTTTGGAGGACAAGGGCCAGTCTGGAATAGGTCTATCATATTTCAAAAGCTAGATGTGCCGGGTGGACACGGGGGACCCATAGCTGAAATGTACCCAGTTATATGTAAAGGTATTATAGAGTCTCCAGGAAAACTGAAATGTAGAACTAAATGGGAGGAAGATCTGGGTGCAATCTCGAATGAACAATGGAAAGAGATATTGGCGGGAGGTCACCAGGTTTCAATCTCACCAGCTCAGAAAGTCTCACAATTAATGCTATTACATAGGACATACTACACTCCAAAAAGGTTATTTAGGTTTGGGGGGAGGAAAGATGATAAATGCCCTAGATGCCAGGAATCGGGGGATCTAATGCACATGATATGGAAATGCCCAAAGTTATTTCGCTATTGGTATGAAGTGGTGGAAATGTTAAATAAGATCCTTTCCTTAGAACTTAAAATAGAGCCGAAACTATGTATCCTGGGAGTGGAGGGAAATATAAAAAGAGGAAATTTTAAAATTAAAATAGTTAGAAGATGTCTATTCCAAGCAAGGAAGTTAATAGCCCTAAGATGGCAGGCAAGAACCCCCCCCCCACGAAGGATGAATGGATTAAAATGGTAATAGAAACAATGTGGAAGGAAAAAGTAGTATGTACAAAGAGAAAGAACCTGAAAGAATTTAAAAGACTTTGGAACCCTTGGCTAGAAGAATTGGGATACCCAATGTGAGGAAATGTTGAGAGAAGTGGCCCTACGGTAGCTAAATTAAGGAAGAAATAGTGATGCATGCTTGGGAGAGGGGGGATAGGGCGGGAGGAGGGTGGGGAAAATACATGGGGAAAAGTTTAGAGTATACCTTCTATGCTATAGTTGTACGTGTTTATAAAGGTACATATAGTAGATATATTTGAAAGCTGGTATGCTTGTTTTTAAAAAAATTTTTGTATAATGTGTAAAAAAACAATAAAGATTATATAAATTAAAAAAAAAAAAGTCTTCAGGAACCGCGGTATGAGTGTGTCTGTGAAGGTTTTGTAATAGCCGATAGTTAGGCCATCAGGACCGGGGCTTTTGCCCGGTTTCATTTGTTTAAGGGCTTCGATGGTCTCTTCCCAAGTGAGTGGTTTATCTAGTTCAGCAGCCTCGTCAGCGGAGATGGGATGGGGACCAAATTGTGTCAAAATCATCATGTTTTCTGTCTTGGGTTGGGTCAGTCATTGGGTGAGTAGGTAGGTTATATAGTTTGGAGTAAAATTGTTTGAATTGATGTGCTATACCATTCGATGTCTCTATTTTGTTCCCTAAGGGGTCCAAAATAGAGTGGATGGTCAAGTTTGCTTTTTTGTTTCGGAGGGCCCTGGCAGGCATTTTGCCAGATTTGTTGCCAAACTCATAGAAAATGCGTTTTGATAGGGCATATTTGCGTCTAGTCGATTTCCCCAGTTCCTCGAGGAGATCTCCCCTGGCTTTTAGCAACTCTTGAAAGGTTTGTTCAGCTAAAGATTGCTTGTGCTTCTTTTCTAGAGAATGAATGAGTTTCACGATACGTGCTTGTCTGGCTTTCCACTGTTTCGCGGCAATGGATATAAGTTCACCCCTGATGACACATTTATGTGCTGCCCATAGGGTCACTGGGTTGGTATCGGGAGACGCATTTTCTTGAAAATATTGCGACAAGCAAGTGTTTAGTCTCTTTATGTGTGCAGGGTCAGTGAGGAGAGAGTTGTCCAGTCGCCAACTTATAGGTCTGGATGGCATTGTCAGGAAAGAAATGGTGATGGATATTGGTTGATCATCCGATAGGATCATTGGGTCTATAGTTGCAGTCAGGAGGGAGTCTAAGTCATATTGGGTCAAGAAGAAGTAGTCTATCCTCGTGTATTTATGATGGGGGGAGAGTAGAAGGTTAAGTCCTTGGTATTGGAAGTAGTGTGCGCCAGGTGTCGTGCAGGGTTAAGTTGGTGAGTTGAGTTTTAATTGCGCAAAGTGCTCTGTAAGTTATAACGGAGGATCCTGACAAGGAGTCCATAGAGGGTGTGAGGGCCAAGTTGAAATCACCCCACAACCAGCAGGTGCCTGTGGAACGCGGTGAGGTTTCGTAGGGTTTTGCGAAAGAAAGGGACCTTTTGCTTGTTGGGGGCATAAAGGTTGGCTAAGGTTATAGGTTTATTGTATAACTTGCCTTTCAGAAAAATGTAACAGGCATTAGTGTCTGTTTCTGTGTCATGAATCTGAATGGGACAGTTTTTTAAGATTAGGATGGATACACCCTTAGATTTGGAGTCATTATTGGTGGCGTGATATACCGTTGGATATAAGTAGCTGTGTAGTTTGGGGATACTGTCCGTTCTGAAGTGTGTTTCCTGAAGAAAGACCACATCAGCCTTGGCCTTTCGTAGGAGAAGAAGCAGCTGTGATCTCTTTTCAGGAGTGTTGAGTCCCTTAACATTTAAAGAATATAGCTTGACCTGGGGGGAGTGTCCGGTTCCTGAAGGTGACATAATATACTAGGGTTTACACACTCTGTGTGTGTAATCAGTACTGATGTTGTAATGAGGGATGTGGGGGGGGGGGGTAGATGGGGATGGGAGTATTGGAGGGGAAAAGGAGTAGGAGAAGGAGAAACCTACTCCTAAACTGTAAACCAATAAGGTAAGGGGATCACCCCTTTCCCTAAAACAGAGGTTTGGTGAGGTACAGAGAGAAGGTAGAGAGAGCCTCTCCAAGAGAGGCAAACTCTAGTCTAATCGGTTGTTCGGGGGTTGAGAAAGACTACACGGGAAAGATGTGTACAGTTAACATCTTAGTCCGCCGCTGTTACTGCCTTCTGCAGGTGGACTTACGTGTGTGGGTAGCTTGCTGTAGAAATGCCTTTTTAGTGTCGCCTGCATTCTTATCATGTGGGATAAGTGCTCGGATTAACTGGCTGTGAGGCCCGTCCTTATCTAGGTGGAGGTGACTTTACGCAGGGGAAGTGTACCTATAGTGTCCTTCTTTTGTCCGTAGGGAGCTACACAGCAAAATGGGATGTTCAAAAGTGGGGGTACCTATTCTGTCTATCTAGGCATTATGGCAACAATAATTACAACCGTTGAACCATAACAAACTGTGTGATTGCTAATAAGAGTGGCACTGTGTCCCATAGTCGGACCATGGCTATGTGTTGTCATAAAAAGAATAAAAAAGAGAAAAGTTTCCTATACAGATTACCAAAGGTGTTTACACGGATGAATGGTACAATCCTGTATGTTCCTAACTGGTAGCAAAGGCATCGGATTACCTGTGAAGACTAAGGATAAGCCTGTTGTCACTATGTGTGTTGTTGGGGTTCTTTTTTGTCCAGGGAGGCATAGGTAGTGCTATCCTCCACTGCGGACAAGGGGCTCCCCCTATTCACAGTGTGGGGCATTTGATACCAGGTAGTTACTCTATTGCAATCAACATAAGCATTCAAAAGACCTGTTAGATGATTTTGAACAGGGCACCCTCATGTGCCCACAGGATCCTCCGATATCTGCAAAAATACCCCTGGGCATGTATCCCTGTTTGGGGAGTGGGGTTTTGAGGGGGGCCAGTTAGGGACTGGCGTATAAGTAGGGGTAGTGAATTTGATAACTGGGGGAATCTCTTTCATGAGAAAGGATTCAGGGAGTGGAATATCTGGGTTAAATGGTAAGATAGAGGTTCCAGCAAGCCCATCAGTGCGATCCCACCAATCCCCAACCTCCCACACCAAAAGCATGCAATGTAGCCTGTGGCATTCAAGTTGCAGACCAGGTACAATGATATGTTGTAAATACCATTAGATGCTTTGCAACTTAAAATGTGTAAACCTGTAGACAAGGAGGAGTGAACCTGCAAAAAAACGGTGATGTCCAGTCAATAGAGCAATTGTGTCTCTTGGATGTTGAGTTAGTATGATATCACTGTTGTAGGGGTTCTCTGGCAATGGAGGATGTTCGGAGGTACAGAAAGTCTCTTGATAGATGTGACAACTGCTCCTTGGAATTTCTGTAAAGGAAGCTAACCTGTCCAGTATCAGAGGCTCTTCTCAGAGGGTGTGTAGCAGTGATGGTGAAAAGTCAAATGTGTGAGAGCACTTTATGAAAAGACAACTGGTAAAACACAACTGTTATAACTGGGGAGAACAAAAAAGATAAAAATAGAACATTACTTAGCCATGGCCTGTGTGTCTCTTTATTCAGATCGCCGGGGATTGGCCTCGGTTCAGCCCAAAATCATGTCTGGCCCTACGTGGGCGTGGGGATTCAGTTGGGCTGGTACCAATCTGGGAGCTTCTGGCGGATGCCCGAGACCTGTTGTCCGATGCTGACCTGTGCCTGGGGTATCTGGTTTCCTGGGCCTCCATTGGTTCTTCTCAAGGTTGCTCTCTTCTGGGTATATGGCGGCGAAACTCTGCGTACCAATTTGGTACATCTACCAAAGGGATACCCAGGGTGTTACAAAAGAACTGCAGTTCTTCTGGGACTCGCAACAGGGCTGTGCGACCTTGATGAGTAGCTGATAGGCCGAAAGTAAATTTCCACCTATAATGTATACCTTTGGCGCACAAAGTGTCTAGCAGCGGCTTAAGATCTCTCCTATGTTGAAGAGTGATACCAGAGAGATCTTGATAAATGTGGATATCTGAGCCCCCATGTGATAGTTGAATCTTGCTTCTCGCCTTGCGGAGTATGTCTTCCTTTAACTTGTAGTCCACCAAGCAACACACCACATCTCTCGGGGGGTCAGTATCTCTCCTTTTGGGTCTGAGTGTGCGATGAATGCACTCCATTTCCACATTAGTGTGTGGCGGTCTGTCCAGTAAGTTATTAAACAGGCCCGTTATGGTGGTAGCTAGCTGTTCAAGTTCAACTGACTCTGGCAGACCCCTGATACACAAGTTATGGCGTCTACCTCTATTGTCCAAGTCTTCTACGTGGCGTTGGAGGTCCCTCAGTTGTAGGGTGTGCGTGTCTACCTTTTGGGTCACTCGGCGGAGGACCGTGCCATGCAGGGCTGAAGTCTTCTCTACCTCCTGTACCCTGTCAGCGATGGCGCAGATGTCCAGGCCCAGGTCAGCAATGGCCACTGACAGAGTGTCTTTTATGTCTGTTGCTACCGCTTGGAGATCACACAGGCTGGGATGCTGCTGGAGGTGCGCTGTGTGATCTCCCTGCCCCGAGGTGGGGAAGATAGACGGCGCTCCGAGCGGTGACTGAGCCGAGGCCTGTGACAGACCCTGGCGGGAAGCCACCATGTTGCTTCTCTGGGTCTGGAATAATTCGGGGATATTTTGGCTCAAACTGCTCTGTTGTCTGCGCGGCGAGCGAAAGCATGAGGCGGAGGAGTTCCGCGATGCTGTCCCCATGTTTGTGTGGCTGGCAGTGCGGTGAGAAGCTAACCTGAAGCGGAAAGGCAGTATAGCAGCAGGAGCTCCTCTCTCAGGCGTCCATCTTCCTGCGAGGTCAAGCCACGTCCCCGATAGTGGTTCCTGATTCAGAATGCATGTACTATTCAAAGAGGTGGCCAGAATGGTGAGTCGACTCTAGACAAGGATGGGAACGGTGACAATCCCTCTGGTCTTCTTTTTAGAGCATACACGGCTTTGTGCAACAGTCCAAGTACTGAAGGCACAACAGGAAAAGGAAGAGAAGGAGTTCCTGTTATCTAATGATCTGCAGGATCTATTGGACAACTGAATCCATACGTGTAATGGTGCAGCAGGTAGAGGAGGAGTTTGAGGAGTAGGAAGAGGTTCAGGTGCTTGCAGTGAAGAGGAGGACATGGGGCAGGATTCCAGGGGTAATTTTCACTCCTCTCAAACCCTGTTAGATGTACGTGGGTGGGATTAGATCTCTGGGGTGAGGTGAGATCATTGAGGACATTGTTGGCCTAAACTATATAATCTTGGATTGTCTTGGGTCCAGAACAGATGCTGAAAACCCTCGAACTGAGGATCCCTCTGACTTTTGGGTGTCCAGGCTGAACTATTGGCCAAAACTAGCTAAATATGCAATGTAGCTGTTGGACGGATGCTGTTGGAGGGAATTCAGTTCAGCAGGCAATTTTGTAACATAGAGGCTAGTCTGCCTGTCCCTTGACAAAGTTGGCCACCTCCGTTTTATTAAAATGAACCTGTCCTGGATCAGCAATGTGTACAAAAACCCCGCAGATGATGGTAACAAATGTATTTTTGCTTAAAATATGGCCCCAGAAACTTTATACCTTACACCATTATCTTCTCTTGCCAGCACTGCAGGCCTGCCACAAATTACAATCTCCAGTCACTATTACCATCTCCAGCAACCCTTACCAACTCCTTCTCTGAGCTGGCCTGATTTCTCCTGATCTCCTGCCACTGCTGCTGTCCTGCTGCCATTGGCAGCTCTTTTGACTGCTGCAGGCCTGCCAAAATGACCAACTCCTGCCACCATTACCAGTTCCTGTTACCATCTCCTTCTACAACTTCTCTCCTGATACCACAACCATCTCCTGCTATCGCTGCTGGCCTGCCACTATTGCCATCTCATGCTGCCTCTACTAACCTATTTTAGTGCTCCAGAAGTGCAGATGTGCTACACAGAATATTTCCACAGCTAGGCTTCACTTGTACAATTTGTAATTGTTCTGTAGGGTCAATCATGTGTTCCACATAAGGTTTCTGGTGTATACTGGTCATCAGCCATTGAAAAAAGATATCACAGGTAATGTTTCACAGCTGCAACATTTATGGTGTTTGCTGCAAGGTAAATCATGCCCTATGTCTCCTAGTTTGAGACCTATTCTGCTGCTCTGGTAATCAAGAATATGTTTTCTCCCTGAAAAAGCATACTGTGATTTCTTGAGTTAAACCTGTTAAACTGTGGCCTAATACAAGTGATTACATACTGTGCATGGAGTCAGGATAATAGTTTGCTGACTTTTTAGTGAAATAATTCACTCTATTGTTGATTGTTATTATTTTTTTATTATTAAAAGCTGCCTGGTGTCTCTCCTGTTCAAAATGTGGCCAACTAAAAGTACTATGTATGGAGTCAGTACAGTATGTTAATGATTTTTTTTCTGTGAAATAATTATACTCTAACATTGATGTCTTCTTTAAAAGCTGCCTGGTTACTCCCTATGAAAAAGCACCCTAGCAAAAGTGCCTAATTACTCTGTTTCGGGTCAGTATAGTTTTTTACTGTCTTTTTTTTCTCTAAAATAATATACTCTATTGTTGATGTTTTATTAAAAACTGAATTTTGCTTTTTCTGTTCAAAATGCACTCTAGTATAAGTGCTTTCATTTTCTGCAGGGACTCACTACAATATTTGGTATTTTCTGTGAAATAAATACACTGTAATGTGTAATTTTTTTTAAATAAAAGCTTTCGTCTCTCTGGTTAAAAATGCTGTCTACTAAAAGTGTTTAGCTACTGTCTATGGATTCTGTACAATTTGTATCTGTTTTATGTGAAAAAATAGACTC
This sequence comes from Lithobates clamitans, assembly GCA_037952925.1. NCBI lineage: Eukaryota > Metazoa > Chordata > Amphibia > Anura > Ranidae > Lithobates > Lithobates clamitans. Next base: position 5,255,544 of record JBBGZY010000922.1, on the reverse strand, counting down.
TAATGTTAATTTTTGGATTAAAGGCTGACTGTTATCTGTCCTGTTCAAAATACCAGCCTACCAAATGTGATTAAATACTGTCTATGGAGTCACTACAATATGTTTTCCTTTATTATACAATTCCTTATACAATTCCTTTATTCTGTGCAATATTTAGACCCAAATGTGGATGTAGTGTGTGATTTAGCACTTACTGTACACCTTGCTCGCACATGGTGCGGTGACCTGCGTTCTACCGCACTGGAAGAACGCTGGTCACCGCTGGGACACAAAGAAAACAATTTTTTTGGATGTGTCCTATTCACACTGCAATGCACCCTACAGGTGCCGTGCAGTGAGCTGCAATAAAATACAGACATACTGCATTTTATCACAGTGCACTGGACAGGATCGCATGTCACTGTACAGCAGTGCAATGCACCACTCATATGGATGTTACATGCCATTCATATTAATGTTACATGAGATGTACCACCTACCTAAACATTGTTGCTGACCAAGTACACCCTTTCATGGAAACGGTATTCCCTGAAGGCAGTGGCCTCTTTCAGCAGGATAATGCACCCCGCCACACTGCAAAAATGGTTCAAGAAGGATTTGAGAAAGACAATAATGAGTTTGAGGTGGTGACCTGGCCTCCCAATTCTCCAGACTCAATCCAATCGAGAACCTAATGAATATTCCGGAAAAACAATTCCAATGCATGGAGGCCCCACTTGGCCAAGCCTTGATCTGTTACTGACCACTTGATGCCAGATACCACATAATACCTTCTGAGGTCTAGTGGCATCCACTTCTCAGTGGGTCAGGGCTGAAGGCAAAAGGGAGACCCACTAAATATTAGCTGAGTGGTCATAAAGTTATTGCTGATTGGTATATACTGTGTTTCCCCAAAAATAAGACCTACTCCAAAAATAAGACCTAATTAAAGTCCTTTTAAAAACATGTAATCTGTTTTGTAAAAAGATTATATAATGTGCAGTGTGTGTCTCCTTGTGCAATTTTATTGTGGAAAATACCTTATTTACAGCGCCGCTCGGCTCTCACGTGCCCTGCCGGAGATCTTCTCCTCTCCTCCCGGCTGACATCAGCAGCCCCTCCCTCTGCAGTGCTCGGAGTGGGGCTGATGTCAGCGGGGATCTCGGCCCCTCCCTCTGCAGTATTTGGAGCGGGGAAGAAGAGCTCCAGCAGGTCACGTGAGTGCCCAGCGACACTGTAAATAAGGTATTTTCCACAATAAAGTCACACAAGGAGACACACTGCACCTTATATAAATTTTTTACAGTACGGATTACATCATTTTACAATGACTGTAACCAAGATTTGGGGATTGCATAATTTCATAATGCTGACTCCTGACCTGAGAGGAGGAGAGGGGGAGAGGGGGAGAGGGGGAGAGAAGACAGGGGACACAGCAAACATATTGTTTTATGCCAGGTTTTATAGAACATAGAGAGGGGTAAAGGCACAGCACAAACACTGTGCTGTCTATCATGCTTTAACCACCTGCCGACTGGCCGCAGTACATATACTGCAGCAGGTCGGCTCTATTGCGTGAAACAACGTATCTGTATGTATCTGTATGTCATTTCCTGCAATTAGCCGGAGGGGGAGCCAATCAGCGGGTCCGTCGGATGCGATGTCCGCTGGCCACCCGCGATCGATCCCCAGAGTGATAGAACAGCGGTCTGCTGGTCTGCGGTTCTTTAGAGAACTCAGGAATCTTGTGTTCCTGCTTCTCTGCCAGTGTCTTTAGTAAAGTAACAGTGCATATTTTTAACACTGTAGTAATGTCACTGGTTCCCAAAAAAGTGTCAAAAGTGTCAGTTAGGTGTCCAATCTGTCCGCTGCAATGTTGCAGTCCCACTAAAAATCGCTGATCGCCATCATTACTAGTAAAAAATAAATAATAATGCCATAAATCTATCCCCTAGTTTGTAAACGCTATTACTTTTGTGCAAACCAATCAATATACACTTATTGGGATTTTTTTAACAAAAATATGTAGCAGAATACATATTGGCCTAAATTGATAAATTGATGAAGACATTTGATGCTCTAAATTTTTTTTATTGGATGTGCTTTACAGCAGAAAGTAAAAAATATTGTTTTTTTTCAAAATGTTGTTGGTCTTTTGTTGTTTCTAGCAAAAAAAAAAAAAAACGCTGAGGTGATCGAACACCACCAAAAGAAATCTCTATTTGTGGGAAAAAAAGGACATCAATTTTATTTGGGCACAGCGTTGCACGACCACGCAGTTGTCAGCTAAAATAATGCAGTGCCGTATCGGAAAAATTGTCTACTAAACCCAGTAATATGTAAACAGTTCATCTGCCCCCCCCCCCCCCCCTGTGCCCACAGCGCCAACAGCTTATCAATCTTCTTTTTACATTAAAAGATTGCCACTATATACCTTTTTGGCTGATCTGTGTACTACGGTCGGTGATAAACTGTACAGTTTCTCTAGTGCTGAGAGTTCAGGAGGGAGGAGATTTCCACTGCAGCCTATATACATGCCCACATGTGTGATGTCAATACCATGTGACCTGGCAAGTTCAGCTCAAAAGGAAATATTCTCTACAGCATAAAAGACACAACTGAGCATGTGCCAGTCGGCTACTCTGCCTGTGTTAGCTGGCCTTCCCCAGATTGACAGTGCAGGAGGTAAGGATCTATGCATACAGGATAAAACAGCCTTTTTACACAATGCAGAGGATTAACCCCTTAAGTTCCACAGTGAGTATAACAAGCATACTATGCTACATATACAGACTGATTTTACTGTTGTGGGTTTAGTAACACTTCAAGGGGGTAAAACCTTTCGGGGCTAAAATGGTTAAAGGATTAGGATTTTAAATTTTTTTTTTCCAGAAGATGATGACATGACTGTATTTGAATAAATAATAATAAATTGTACATACCGTAAATAAAAAAGACATCCCCTGAAAATAAGCCCTAGTGTGTTTTTTTGTAGCCAAAATAATATGAGACCCGGTCTTATTTTTGTGGAAACACAGTACATATATATATATTTACATTTACAGGTTTGCTGGAACCTATAATATATGCAGATGAAAGGAAAAATCTTTGGGCTGCATATAATACAAATTTTTTTTTATATATATTCTATCAATGTATGTATGAATGAAGCTTGCAAACAGTGTTTGCAGACTGCATTCACACAGAAGCTACTACCAGGAAGCACAGAGCTTAATGGTCCCACAATTGCATTGGGCAAACCATACGTAAGACATCCCCTGAAAATAAGCCCTAGTGTGTTTTTTTGTAGCCAAAATAATATGAGACCCGGTTGTATTTTTGGGGAAACTCACACACACACACACACATATATATATATATATATATTTACATTTACATTTATAATATATATGCAGATGAAAGGAAAAATCCTTGGGCTGCGTATAATACAATTATATATATATATATATATATATATATATATATATATATATATATATATATATATTCATTCTATCAAAGTATGTATGAATGAAGCTTGCAAACAGTGCTTGTAGACTGCATTCACACACAATTGCATCGGGCAAACCATGTGCAGCAGCAGAGGAGGATGTAGGCACTCTGTATATCAATTAAAGAACTGGGCATAAGTAATACAAAAAATAGACTGTTCTGTACAAACCAAATGGGATGACAACAAATTATAGACTGGGTCACAAGATGGAGAACTTTTAGATGACCTGATATGAACATATATTGGCAGCTTAAGGTAACACATATTGACAGTATTGATTATTTTCCTGTCTTAGGTTGCAATATTACATTTGCCAGAAAGGTGGAATTGGCCTTTAATGAACTACCTATTTACTGACACAAGAAACTTTTTCATGCTACCATGCCCATAGTGAGAATAGCCATTAAGACCTGTCACGTCGTATTAAAAGAGCTGAAATTAAAGGAGAAAAAGCTTAATGTGCTGGAGGAGATTTTCTTAGTAATAAATGTCGAGATCAATTGTTTCCCCTGTACCTCTGAATCTGCTTCTCCGCTCCCTTTTCCTGACTGACAAATTCACCGCTTCTGACGGCAAATTCATTACTTGAATTTTTTTTTTTCCTTTCCTCCCTCTTTATCCCAGACAGCTTTGCGCCTGATCTGTCAGCCTCTTCCATCCTGATTATCTGGAGACGCCAATTTCAAAGAGACATCTTAATAGTGATGTCAACGAATTAATTAGATGTGTTAATGAGCTAAAAGCAACCCAAATTAAATTAATGCGGTAATAAGCACAGACAGCAAAATTAGCTCCAATTTCTGTAAATGACTCTGAACTGTACACAACATATCATCCTGCTAGTACATTACCATCCCCCAAAGCTAATCAAGAACTCCGGTGCAATTAACTGCTTAATTACAAAACACACACACACACACACATACTGCCTGGAGTTCCAGAGGCAGATGAGAGGCTCCGTTCTACCTGGGAAACAGAGATATCGCAGTCAAAATTAAACAATTTTCTAACATTCCCCAGCTGACAGAACAGCAAGGGTTCATGACAGCGGGGAAGAGAGTGGAGATGGCGGGTGTTAAAGGGGAACTCTAAGCTAAACACAACATTTACAGATAACAATGTCATTTAAATACTGTTTCGTTTTTTGGTTTTCGATGCCCATTTTGGAAGTAAGCAAGGTCTGGCTTGTTTGAAAAAAATAAAAATAAAGCCTGTATCAGACATTAATCGTCTTCTGTGGGATCTGTATAAAAAAAATTAGCCAATGCAAACAACATCACTCCATTCGAGTGGAAGCTGTCCTTAACCGTCCAGGGACTTAGGATCAGCTGCATGGAGCTTTATTTCCTTTATCTTTTCTTCTCACTCAAAAGCATCCCTGTCCTCAAGCAGGCTTTTTTTTTGTATATTAGACCAGGGATTGCCAAACTTTTCAGTAAAACATTGTATAATTTACAAATGTTCGAGAGCCAAAAAAAAACTATTTTATAATTTAACCGTTTGAGCTCTGGAAGATATTACACCCTTCATGATCAAGACTTTTTTTTTTTTGCTATTTAGCACTGCGCTACTTTAACTTGTAATTGAGCAGTCATGTAACGTTGTACTCAAACCAAATTTTGATCATTTTTTTCACACAATTATGCCCTGTACACACGGTCGGACATTGATCGGACATTCCGACAACAAAATCCATGGATTTTTTCCGATGGATGTTGGCTCAAACTTGTCTTGCATACACACGGTCACACAAAGTTGTTGGAAAATCCGATCGTTCTGAACGCAGTGATGTAAAACACGTATGTCGGGACTATAAACGGGGCAGTAGCCAATAGCTTTTGTCTCTTAATTTATTCTGAGCATGCGTGGCACTTTGTGCGTTGGATTTGTGTACACACGATCGGAATTTCCGACAACGTATTTTGTTGTCGGAAAATTTTATAGCCTGCTCTTAAACTTTGTGTGTCGGAAATTCCTATGGAAAATGTGTGATGGAGCCCACACACGGTCGGAATTTCCGACAAGGTTCTATCACACATTTTCCATCGGAGCATTAGAGCTTTTTTTTTTTTTTTTTTTTTGGTGGTATTTGAACACCACTATTTTTTGCAATATAAGTAAAAAAAAAGACTGAACATTTAAAAAAAAAACTATATTTTTTAATTTCTCCTAGAAAACATATCCAATTAAAAAAAAAATGTAAAAAATATCTAATTTCTTCATAATTTTTGGCCAAAATGTATTCTGCTATGTGTCTTTGATAAAATAAAAAATAAAAAAAATCACAATAAGTGTATATTTATTTAAAATATTTATTTATATTTGGTTTGCATGAAAGTTAAAGCGCCTACAAACTATGGTATATATACTGTACTTTATTTGATTTTTTATTCTACTAATGGCAGTGATCAGAGACTTCTAATGGGACTGCGATAGTGCCGCAGGCAATCTAAAACTAACTGACGCTGGGTGGGGGGGGAGGGGACTGACTAACTGCTACTGACATCACCAGTGACACTAATAGAGCAATCAGTGCTAATACTATACACTGTCACTATACTAATGACACTGCCTAGGAAGGGGTTAGCTTCTAGGGCGATCACGTGGTTAAATGTGTGCCTAACAACGTGTAAAGTGTGCTGCTTTTTACTACAGATCTGGTATTTCTTATCTCTACTTTGCAGAGATAAGAAACATAGAGATCGTTTCCTCTCTACAGATCTTTGTGCTGATTGTTAACACAGGGCTCTGGCTGTGATTGTACACAGCCAATCAGCAAGTGAATCTAAACCCAGAAGCAGGCAGCGATGTACGGGCATGTCGCTTGCCTGTGCGGGCCGCCTGTCCGAAATGTGAGCGGGCGGTACGCAAGTGGATAGTGCATAAAATTCAAATGAATGAACTTTGTTTATAGGAACACCCAGTAGAGTCCCTCCTTACAACTATTTGTGTCTAGCAAAGTCCCCCCATTACATCCAGAAGTGCCCAGCAGTGTTTCTTCCTTACATCCACTTGTGCCCTCTTACTTTTTATGTAGCAGAGCAGCACCCAGGCAAACGCATCACTTGCTAGTATGTCCACAGTCCCCGCAACTAGCCACAGTAGAGGAAGAGAGGGAACCTGAGATGGGGACGTTTAGAGGGTCACGGCTGGCTGGTAGTGGATATGCCAGTTTCTGTATTACAATAAACAGACTGGCACATCCACTAAGCAGGCTAGTAAGTAGGCTTGATTTAAATCAACTTGCTTTAAATTGTAATTTTTAAAGAGCAACTGTCATCTCTGTCCCGCAGTGGCTCCTCCTCTGACCCGCTGTTGACTCACCGACAGTCCCATTCACTTTAATAGGACGGCTGGTGATGCGGCAGTGACACAACAAGGGAGGGACGTGGCGGCAGCAGGTGAGTGGATGCCCGCTAACCGGCGCTGCCATGATGGATCTGAAATGACAGGTGCTCTTTAAATGTAAGGACTCATTCTTGCTGGTAGTTAGAATCTTTAATATTTGCAAACAAAATGAAGGTTTCCTATTTAGAATAATAAGCTGTCAGGTTAGTAATACAGCGATATCAGAACTGATTCAATAATACAGTTTGTAGTGTACATAGATTTGCAAAACAATGGGATAAAGGAATATTCCTGAACTGTGTTTTATCTCATGGTTACTGTGAAATTGTGTGAATGCATCAATGCAGTGCATGTTATCCCAGCTTGCAGAGCTTGAATTCATTGAATGAGTTTACCAAAAATGTAAATATTGCAGAATATACAGCCTCATGCTACATAACTAAGCTCCATTTCATGCTGAATAAACTAAATTATTAATGTATCTTAAACAGAAAACTATCTTCAGATTTTTACTCCAAAAGCATTTTATTCAAATAAATTTGATGAAAATAAAAAAAATCGATTTAAATAAAAAAAATCTGATTTTTTTGATTTTTTTAAAAAAATCTGTTTTTTTTTATTTTTTTTTTTAAATCATTGATTTATATCCATCCTGCTTCTGACCCACTTGGGTGTAAGCGCTGCAACTCAGCACTGCGATCATTTCTCCACCTCCCTCTTCTGTTGGACATTCAAAATGAAGCTTGGGCCTGTGTGTGTTACAAATATTTTATTCAAATAATTAAAAAAGCTACTATAAATGGGCATTTTATAACTTTGTGTCTTTACAAAATAAAATCTAAAACAAACTAGATGCTACCCAGTATAGCTTCCATTTTAAGGTAATATTTGAGGATAAAAACAGCTGTCCCTATTTGTGATCCGTATAACACTACATAGTGAGTCGATGACCAGGAAGAAAGTATGTTGATGTTGATATTCAAGCTTCACTGGCTGCATGCTTCCTCCAGGGACTCACAAGGTAGTGAAGGATCAGGATGACCACCCCAGACCCTGCAGCTTTAAAGAGAGACTATATGGTTTTGGTTCAGACTTATGCTTTCTAAGGTTCAAATGTATGCTTTTAAGCTGATGCTTTTTATAGTTATAAATAAACATTTAAAAGAAGTGTTGACCATTCTGGGATGAGCTCAGGAATTTGATTTCTCAAATAACAATGGGCTCGATCAGGCATGACCTGGTGCAATTCCTCTTTCATGGTACTCAAAGTTCCATTAGGGCGTATAAGATGAGTATACTTCCACATTTGTTGGATGCAGCTAAAGGGTTAATTCCGGTCTATTGGAAAAAGCCACAAGTACCTACGATAGAACATTGGGTGAAACAGGTCAACAAAGTTATAGAAGATGAGAAATGGGTTTGTACCAATAGTAATAGACTGGAAGGGTTCCAAGATAAATGGGAACCATGGGTTCATTTTAGTACAGTGAACAGGAGTACACAGTTTCATTCCCCATGTAGAGAAGGAACACTAAACCAGCCGTTCCTCCTTTCCATTTTTTCTTTTTATTTTTACATGAACGGCAACTGTATGAAGGAATGTTTTAATGTTTGTTGGTTATATGTTTGTTAATTGACTTTAAAAAGAAATATGATTAAATAAAGATTATAAAAAAAAAAAAAAGAAAAAAAAAAGAAATGTCACCCTTAACAAAGGATTCGTATAGAATTACTGGGTTTTCTAAAAGGAAAGTACAGCAGAAGCGGTTTCCTTTCAGATGCTCTGTCTCTTATTGAAATCTTGGAAATAACGTTTTGGAGAGGGGGGGTGAGTAGGAGGGAACTCGTTCACATTTGTGTGTGTATTAAATCTTAAGCTATTGAGTTCTTTTTATAATGAAGATGGAAAGGAGACACAAGAAAACGTGAGCTGGTATAGCTCCTGCTGCTGGATGGAAAGGAGAATACAAAATATCAATACGCACAACTTTTTTTAGAAACTACAGAAAAAATTATATGTTATTTTTTTATCTTGACCATATTAAATATACCATATTCCTTTTAACTCCTTCTTGCCTTTTTCAACACCTATGCATATGTGTAGCAGGTGGGGCATTGAAGACTACCCTCCCTGCTGCCGCACATATGTGTTACATGGTCAGCAAGAGGTTACAATATTACTATTATTAAAGAATCACTTGATAAAGAGATTTGGGGAGGACAGCACCAGGAATGCTCACACATTTCAATATAAAGCCAGTATTTGGGTATACCCATTGGCAACCATCACTGCCCACTACCTAATAATGTATGCTTACATATAATGTTTGTTGAGCATTGCACAGGGCACTACTACCAGCGCTGCAATCACCAGCCTGTACCCAGGTTGTTTATCATTTACATCTGAATGTGAAGAGCACCTCGCGGTCTAATTGCCCAATATCACTGATTTCCCACGGGGGGAGGGAAATGAATAGTGTTGGAAAGCTGTTCAGGCTTCTGATTATGTCCACAGACACTAATTGCACAGAGAGGCTGAGCAGGGAAGGAGTGTGATGATGGCTATTATGGAGAGATGGAGAATTGATATTGATGACAATCAAATGGAATGCTGGGAAGAGGCATCACAGCACATGGATTTCCGCTTCCTTGGCAAGAGGATCCTTGGATTGCTATGACCGAAAGAGAAAGAAATAATTACCAGGAACACATCGGTATTGAGCTGGTATGTCTGAGCTCATCACAGACAATGCTGTCTCCGAGAGAGCCATGGATTGCTGTATACTCACTTAATTGCTTATTAAAACATAATAGGCACATTATGAATTTTAATTGCCATCTTGAAAAGAAGGAAACCTTTTAAAGAATAAGTGTACTTTATGTATCCTCATGTGCATACATCCTCATGTACCACAGAATGGACTATATCAACTCACCTTAAAGTGTAAGTTCAGCTTTACAGAAAAATCTGTAAGGTAAACTTACATAGGACCCCCTATCCCCCCCCCCCCCGCCACCCCAGTCCCACTGACCTGGAGCCCGGCGATCTCTCGTTCTGAGCACTGCTATAGCCGATTCCCCGTCGAAATTCCATCAGCATTCATGCGTCTACTTCTCTGCTGAGAGGACGGGGTATGCAGGTTCTGATTGGTCGGTGTCGACCAATAAGAATGCTCCTAAACGTCCCTCCTGACGGGGTACGTTTAGGAGATTAAGCTGCAGGGATTTCTAAGCCCCGGACAGGTGAGGCGGCTATAGTAGGGCTCAGAACGGGAGATCGCCGTGCTGCAGGTCAACGGGACTGGGGGGGGGTGAGGAGGGGGTCCTGTGTAAGTTCACCTTACAGATTTTTCTGCAAAGGTAAACTTACCCTTTAAAGTTAGGAATGCACTGATACCGATCGGTGCTGATAAAAAGCATTTGCGCAAGTATCGGTACTCGTGCAAATGCTCCCGATACCGAAACCGATACATTGCGGTGCAATTTGCGTCAATAGAAAATGAAAGGGCGCAAATCGCACTGCAAAGAATAGCATGCGATTTGAACAGGAATGCAGTGCAATTCCTGTCTGAATCGCATGCGATTTCCCCACTGCTCCTGTGTGTGTATAGAAAGGGAAGAGCACCATCTAGTGGGCAGTTTAAAAAAATGTTAGAACTCACAGTACATATCTGGCCACATGCAAAATAATCAACATATGTGTCCCGGGCCGCCTATGATAGAAAATCATGGACGCTGGAGGTGCTCACAGGGCTGGAGGAGATGTAGAGGTGGTCCGCTGGCATCACTTCCGCCCTATACCCACGGGATCCCAGAAACTTCTTCTCCAGCCCTGTGAGAACCTCCAGAGGCCCTGATTTGGTATCATTGGCAGATCGGGACACCTATGTAGATTATTTTGCATGTGGTCAGATATGTACTGTGAGTTCTAACATTTTTTAAACTGTTTACAAGGTGCTGCTTTTCCCTTTCCATACAAACACACACACACAGGAGCAGCGGGGGAAGTTGCATGTGATTTGGACAGGAATAGCATTACATGCGATTCTTTGCAGTGCGATTTGTGTAAATTTTTTTGCATTGGCACAAATCGTAAGTATCGATACCCGGTATCAGCGAGTACCTGAACTAAGGTATCGGTACTCATACTCGCCAATAAAAAGTCGTCATCGGAGCATCCCGACTTAAAGTAGATCAAAACTCAATCACCAAATTCTCATATGATACATATAACATTTAACACGTTAAAGCTCAGGTTTATGTTCGGCAACAATTCTATATTTACATTGGTCCAGCTTGGGTGAGGCCCGTTCACATCTGAGTGATTTGTAATTGAGGGCAGAATCAGCCCCATTCTGCCCATGTTTCAAAATCGAACTGAAAATGTGTGGCACATGTTTGGATGCCATTCATTCCTAATGGCACCCCAAAAGTGGTGTAATTTTGCTGTGCAACAAAACACACTAAAATCAGGGCAAAATGCGAATGAAAAACCGTGCTTGGCTCATGCCAAAATTTGGTACATGAGCTTCTTTGGTGCTACAAACATGCCTAGGGCAGCCTACTCAAATGAATACGCTGCCCCATGTGCGACACAGGGATAAGCATGTACAGTCAATCACACAAAAAAATTCTGGATCAGGAATGTGCATTCCTATGTGAAATGAGAATGGGGCCTAAGTATCTATATACCATACCCATGGGATCCTTGTGGAGTCTGGAAATCACTGTAGTAGGCACCACTAATCCAGCATTTGTCACTAGCTTCCCGGTACCATGTTGAGGGGCTGCACTTTTGCTTTTTGAACCCAGGAGGTTTCACGCTTAGCACAGGAACCTTTTCGGAAAACACTTTGCATTTTCTCAGCGAATGCAACGTGTTCTCTGATTGGATGAGGTGGAGATTATGGCATCATCATCTCTCCACTTCATCCAATCAGAGAACATTTTGCAAAATGTTCTCTGAATGGTGTCTGTGTCAAGCAGTTGACATTCCGTGCTTACAATGCAGCAGAGCAGCCGTTTAGCACAGGACCTGAAAGCTAGTGGAGTCCACTGGAGTAGGAGTATCTACTACAGTGATTTCCATTTTTCAGGGGGGGTCCCACAGGTACAACACTTACATACTGATCCAAGCTGGACCAATGTAGCTATAAAAAATGACTTGCCTACATTCAGCTTTAATGTAAAATAGGGACATGACTTGCCAAAACATTACTAAACAAGAACAATGGAACCTAGGATATAAAAAATATGGTCTCTTTTAGTACAACTAATCAGTATAAGAAAGGCTGCATGCATACTATACCATTTCAGAAACGTGCACATTTGTGCGCTTTTGCGTGCATTTACAAAATGTGCAAAAAGCACACATCATGCTTGTGGAGCCGTTCATTGTTAATGGCACCTCAAACGGGGCAAAATAGAGGCCTTTTTTGCATGAAAAAATGCATGATAAATGTGGAAAAAAAAAAATGTTGAAGCTCAAAAAGGTGTAAGAGCTACTTTGCCACTATTTTGCACACAGGGCAGCCCGTTGAAATTAACGGGCTGCCATATGTGTGTAGCGTAAAAAAATGCATATAAGTGGTATGATTTTGTGCACGTTCACAACACAGTGTGAATGCAATCTGAAGGACACCATCTAGCGAAAAGATCTCCAGGAACAAATCTTCCAACTAGGGAATGTCTAGAATTGGGGGACGCTTGGCACCAACCCAGAAAGGCAATGAAGGTATACTGTATAGAGTGGAACCTCATATTACGAGCATAATCCGTTCCAGGAGTATGCTTGTAATCCAAAGTACTCGCATATCAAAGCGAGTTTTCCCATTGAAGTCAATGGAAACTAAAATAATTAGTTCCGCATTGACTTCAATGGGATGGAATACCGCATGCAGCCAGAGGCGGAAGCGGCTGAAAAGGCCCAAGCACACTTCGGCGGACCTCAGCAAACCTCGGAAAGACTCCGTTCACCAGCCTTTCCGAGGTTTGCCGAGGTCAGCCGAACTGTCCTCGGGTCTTTCCGTGCATTTTCGAACGCCGATGATCGTCAACTTTCGGCTCTGCTCGGCTCCGGCGCCGCCCACCTCAGGCCAAAAGCGGTACTGTACACCGCTTTTGGCCTGAATCTTGCTAGTTTTGTGAGACAACATTCGCAAACCGAGTTAGGATTTTTAGAAATACAGTGCTCATTTCGCGAAACGCTCGTTAACCGCGTTACTCGCAAACCGAGGTTCCACTGTATTTGCACATGTAGGACCCTCCTAGCATAGGCTGCTGGGAAAGTTTAGCTTTGGCACCTTCTGTAATCAAGGAAGCAGTGATTGTTTGGTCTGGCCAGTTCAGTGCCTCACAGGCTGGCAGTTTGATTGCTTCCCCCTGCCTGAAAGAAGCTTCCAGAGCTTAGGGAGGGAGATTTAAATCGACCAGTATTTATTAGGGTCTGGCCAATCCCTGTAGCGGAAGTGTCCAGAAGGGGACCCGAGTGCACATATATAGTCTGAGACACTGGAGACTGGAGAGCAGGGTTCCTTCTCCCTAGGAGGGTTTAGATGTGCAGGGGTTGCTGCTGCCAGGCAGGCCATAGACTGAACAGCTACTCTAGGATGCCTCAGAGGTGCTAGGATCAAAGGCTCAAATAGACTTTGCTCAGAGCTGACTGCCGAACCACACCACAGGGGATCTGGTCCTGAGAGGCACCATCTCACTCACTGGGTTGTGTCTGGAGGAAGCTGGTAGGAGGCAGTTGTCCTGGGGATGTGTGAGTAGTGACTTTAGGTTGATTCCTGAGACTGTGTGCTGGACGATGCTCGGGGTACTGATAGTTGTGCACTAACCAGATGCCCAAAGACTTGATCCATGGTCTTCAGCTGTGGGTCCTTGGACTGTATACTATTATCCACTGCTGCTACTGCTAGAAAGACTGTCCTCAGTTCACTATTTAATTATGAGCATTTTTGGAGTATCCCATGCACCCATCCTGTTACAAGTTTTATCAAAAAATAAATTACAAACTCCACACTGTTTATTGGAGTCAGAGTGAAAAGACTGTTGCTTGGATGGCTGGTATCCTCTGTGCTGTTTAGGGGAGAACCAGTTAAAATCAGTGGCCCCTGGGGGGGTAGTGCTACACACGTAATGTATAATATTACCTAAAATTTCTTCCTTTTTCTTTTCTTAGATGTGTTAATGTGGTCATCTTTATGCAAATAGGGTCGTCAATGTGTGATAATGCTTTAATTACTTTGTTTCTATTTATATTTCTAATTATATCTGTAAGATGGGCTAAGCTACGTTGTACATTTGTTTATATCATAAGCAGGCTGCATCCTATCCCAACCTTTCCTATCTTTAGTGTGAAAGAAGAATACAGAAAGTAACACAGAGCTTAAAGCCTCATTCAAATGGGTGAATGTCTGTCTAGTCTATGGGGATGCAGCAATTGCACAGACACAGCTGCTCATCCCAATCTGACAGGCATGCAGGTGTGGGTGAGTGGCCCAGGATACAGACTGTCTGTGGCTGTGTCCATGCAGCAGTTACGTCCATATAAACATGAATGGGCAGCCTGCACACAACACCTGGAGGCTGAAACTGCATAAACAAGGTGCTCATTCATGAACTGCGGGTGTCAGCACCCATCTGAATGAATCCTAAGTTCCCTCCATAGGTTTAGTCCAATATAGAGATTGCATGTTCAGAATAATAATATTGAGGCTTTGAGGGAGGTCTCTTAAATCATGGTGTTATATTTCAAACATAATGCTTACTTTAATGCCCTGTACACATGATCGGAAATTCCGCCAGCAAAAGTCCGATGAGAGCTTTTGGTCAGAAAATGCGACCGTGTGTATGCTCCATCGGACTTTTGCCAGCGGAATACCCGCCAGCAAAAGATTGAGAGCAGGTTCTCTATTTTTCAGTCGGAAAAAGTTCCTATTCGAAAATGCGTTCGTCTGTATGCAATTTGGACGTGCAAAAAATCACGCATGCTCAGAATCAAGTACGAGACGAAAGCGATCGGTCTGGTAAAACTAGCGTTCATAATGGAGATAGCACATTTGTCACGCTGGAAATTTTTGGATCTTTTAATGCAGCGCATTCTTTTGTTCTTTTAGAATGCTAGAAAAATCAAGTTGTTTTGCTGCTGATATTCACACAGAGTTATGAAAAACTGATTTGTTTATTATTTCTCGTGATCTCCTGAATAATCTTTTTTGTTTTTAAAGCCAGATCTCCATAATAATGTTTAGAATTATTTTTTATTCTAATAATTAGTCAGCTGTTTTTCTTTTAATCAAGAACTCCTTTTTTTTATTATGTTTATGTTTGATTATGTTAATTATTTTCTAGTGATCTCCATAATTTTTTTATTTTGTGTGTGTCAAGTTTCCACAACGACATTATTATCTTGTATTTTTAAAGCTCAAGGAGGTTGGTGTCCTTTGTTAATTAGACATTGTATTTTTGAAATGTACCTGCCTACTCACAAACAAACTGTCCCATTTGAAGAACACATAGGCAAGTATTTTAATATAAAAAAATCTCCATTCATTCTGGCTCATAACAAAATAAAGAGAAAGGCAACGCTGGAGAAACTGCATTAATTTGCGAAGCCTTTGTACCCCAGGGCGCACATCAGCTCTTTGTAACTAAAAATTGGTAGCCTGAGAAGTCCATATAATAGGGAGCACAATCTGGTCCAGGACTCCCAGAGATCAGGAACAGCAGCAGATGACATATATGTCTCCAGGCTGTGGTACTACCACAGCCTGCGTCTTTTGCCAGACCAGACTGAACCCAAGCCATCACTTTTTTGTCTTCCCTGCAGCCTTCCCTGCAGCCTTCCTTGGAGGCTGTGGAGGTGGACTTGTGGCAGGAGGAGGATGGGCGAGTGCACATACGTGCATGTTATCAGTCATTTGGCTCCTCAACCCCTTATTAAGGGCCCTAAAAATAATCTGCTCACAGATGAGGCGTTGGCCCTCCTCCATTTGCTGCAATTTTGTAGCTACATAGCAGCCATAGGCCTCTTCAGCATCGTGTGTTGTTTTCAGGGCCGCATTAGCCTTATTAATGAGGCCCAGTGCTGCCTCCTCCACATAACTCCCCTTCCTGGCCCTTTTTGTTGTAAGGTGGAGGGGAGGCACCTGGGATTGGGTGAGGCTACTGGGCCTGGCCACCTCCTGGCTGACACTTACCCCTGCCACCTCCTGGCTGACACTTAACCCCGCCTCCTTCTGGCTGCCACATTCCAGAGCCTCGTCCTGGCTGAGGTCTTCCTGTGTATGAAAAAGGGACAGAGTTTTAGTTTTTGGTTCATCAATCACACACAATTTTCAGCTCATGACTGTTGCAAATCGAATGTTAATAAATAGAAAAGACTATCATTCTGAGCCCAGCATTTTTCGTTCTTGTCACAATCATTTTTGGCCCCTACTGTCTATTGATATGTAAAACACTTTTTGTTAAATCATTCATTTGTTATCAAGAATAACATCTAGTTAACAACAATAATTTTTGGACAATAAATATGTTAAAAAATACTATACCTGGCTCCAGCTGGGCTCCTCAACTTCTTCCAGGATGGAAGGCCCAGGTTGGTCCTCGGAAGCCTCAGCTGGGGTTGGGGGAAGGTTGGATGGAAGTGTAGAAAGTGATTCCCTGGCTTTAATCTGGTCTTCCAGAAACCGCATCCTGTTGTAGTACCACAGACTGGGTACATACACATCCTTTGCTGTTGCTCCTCATTTCATGGAAGCCTGGACCTTATTAAGCTCCTTCCTATATGTGCTTCTCAAGCTACCAATTTTCTTATCCACAAACTCGATGTCTGCATCTGGGACCTGCGTCTTCACAAATTGCAGCAGTTTCTCCAGCGATGCCTTCCTAGCTGGTTTATTTCAATATAAGGGGTTTTTAACCTCCCACAAATTTCTCATATCCCTGTATCTGTTTTTGAACTGGCCCATGAATTCTGGCTCTTTGAATTGTTTCATATTTGCTGCAAGACAAAACACAAGACAAAAACACTAATAATCAGGCTAAACTCTCCTAATCTTATCCCAATATAGGCCTCAATCTCGAATCAGTATAGGCCACTGATGTCCCAAGTTAAAATGTTACCTTTGTTCTCATGATCGGCACTCACAGATCGTACGTACGACACACATGTGTTAGTTTTATATACACTAAGCATGCGTGAAACTCCGCCCACTTCGCCCACCCCTGACGTTCTTTCTAGAATATTCCCCGCCCCATCTCTTTCGTTGCAGTGGGAGAGGAACATGGTGGAGACACAGCAGGTGCGTATTAGCAGTAACGAGGAAGAAATCCCGGAGCCAGAAACGTCTCGATCCCGTAGGAGATTTAAGGCCTTAAATATGTCCTTTGTAGAGATGGTGGAGATGGTGGACATCTTGAAGAGGGCCGACTATGACTGGAAGTATGGACCGTACCTAAACCCAAATGTCAGAAAGGCCAAGATCATGTCTAAAGTTGTGAAGAGTCTGCACAGGAATTTTGGGGTACGATGATCCAAGGAGCAATTGAGGAAACGCTGGTTAGACCTGAAATTGAGGGAGCAGGATCAGTACAGAAGGATCAAGAAAATGCTTCTAAAAAGTAAGTACTTGTCGTGTGTTCCTATTAATATTATTACTTGCATGCAGCTCCATGTGCTTTTCTTTACTGTTGTACAGTTTTAAATGGCTACTTTCATGTGCATGGGCACAGTAATCGTTCGCAGTAAACATCGTTCGTTTGCCAAGTAAATATGATGTCTTTGGCAGATACAGGGTTAACTACATTTGGTTATGCTAATTTATATTAAAAGAAGTTTAGGACATTGTTGTCTAGATGTGTTTTAATCTAGTAAGAATTGCAAACTTGATTCAGTGTAATGTAAGGAGAGGACACTCAGCAGCTATTTACACATCTGGACTCAGGAGCACTAGTGTTGGACACCAGAACTTTTTAGGGTGTCCCACACAGGTACTCCAGTGGATACTTGGGATGTCTCCATGTGTGAAACTTGTCCAAAAAAGGTAAGTATTCCAGCTTTGGTAAGGGAAAAAATCATGTCTTCAGCTTGGAACTCTGCCAAAACAGACAATTGTACGACACTTCCAAGCAATGTTTCATATTCCTATTTCTGGCCTCAAGTATCTGTGTGCTAAGTATACCTTTTGTTTCATTCTCATAGGGGAGAAAAGACTCGGGATGTCTGAGGACACCAGGAACCCCCCACCTCCGAAAGAAGAGGAACAGAGGACACCACAACCTGAGGATGTGGAGGGAGGAGAGGTGGAAGAAGTGGATGAAATTGTCACCATAACAGTTCAGTGTCTGACACCACAGATTCAGGTAATAGAGGTATGCCTGCATATTTATAATACATGGTGTGTATATTTTCTTTTAGGTGATGTGCATGTTGTGGAAGAACAATCTCCTCATTAAACCAGTGACAGTGCACAAAGACTAATCCAGGACATAATGTGGTGTAGTCAGGATTTAGACATCATAAAGCAAAAAACAAATGAGGTTGAACAAAAACTGAAGAACATGATTGATGTACTAGGAAGAATCTAAATAACCACAAAATGACACCATTTTATATATTTTTGTACCAAGTTTTCTAAATTTTTGATGCATTTTAAAAGCCAAATTTTGAAGATGCACACAGTGTGTCAACATGTGCTATCTGCCATCAGGGGATATCAATGTACGCGTTTTGTGGGTGCAACCCCTTCCTCGCAACTCAAGTAGGTGAGAGGAAGTGGTTGCACCCCCAAAATACGTCAATTGATTGCCCATGATGGGAGCTAGCACATGTTGACATTAGGCATGGGATCAGGAGGGAAATCCCCAGTTTGACTCCCTATTTGCGTGCATCTTCAAAATTTGGCTTTTACAGGGATGACATCACCCCATCTGATAAAGGCAAGATCAACACATTTTTGACACTATAATGTCTGATATTGCCTTCAGTTTTTCAATGTTGAATTTTGTAAGTTCCTCAGTTGTGTATGTTATGTTTTGAAACATGCCTGTTTATGAACCAAAAAGTTTTTCAAGGTAAAACTTTATAAAACCAAGATGTTGTTTTACCCAAAAATGTTCTAGAACGCACATGTGCATGTGCATGGAGTAAAAGGTTTTATACTCAACAATGTGTCGCTTCTTCTTTCAATGCTCAATACCAGTTTTTGTATTAAGTCGGTGTTTACAGTGACAATGGGTGTTATTTAATAATGGAAAAAACACTTGGCACTACAAGTGCACTAGGAGAACCTAGGAGGCAGCTAAAAGAAACACAAGAAGTAAATCAAAATCAAGATTTTATCAGATAAAATAGAAAATATTTTTTTTAAAATCAGAAAAGTTTTTATTTTGCATAAGAAACAAAATTATACAGCATACAGGTTATAATACTGAATGTATACACATCTTGGAGTTCTAACACATCCTGTTATGGATACAGTTATCAACATTTTAAGATTGTCAGAAGGAAGCTCTATGTGCATTCTAACAGGGGTAAAGACTAGTGCACTATTATCCTTTAACAATAAATTCAGCGTGTAATATGACTCGTAAAGAGTATGTATAGATGTCGAATAATATAATCAGATTCCAGCTACAGTAATGTCTCCGTTATACAGAAAGAACTCCAATGTTGTACTATAGACTAGTGTGTGTGTGTCACCGGCGCAAAACCAAAATCTCCTAATTACTTTACTTATAATTGCCTTAGCTGCTGCATCCAAAAAACTTCTCATAGAGATATGCTATCGGTGCTGTGTGTGTGAATGCGCTGCTCCCATCTAAATATGCTTATATCCTACCTATAAAGTGCAGACCTATACCATATACAACGTAAGATCATTCAGTACTATATGCCAAAAATTATGAAACAATTATGAAAGTTCAATAATTCAATGATGTGTCCATTTATGTCAAATAATAGCAAAGTCTCCCGGTGGTATATTCAAATCTTCTATCAATTGCCGTTAATGGCGTGCTCTGATGTTAATACAATGTGCTAGTGACTTAGTGCTCCACCTCCACCTGTGAGATTGGCCACTCACCAGATACTCCTTTAAAACTACACCTTTGGTTCATTCATGGGGATAACCACTCCACTCAAAAGGGAACTTCTTCAACAGATGTAATTGGACCTTAGTGTTCCTCATGAAACATGAATAAAAACGATCATCGCGCAATACCGTTAATACTGTTTATTATAAAACACAAATAAAAACTGTGCACTCACATTTATGTGTGCCCCCCAGCCGGCACAAAGCTATTCCAACAGTTAGGTACGGGTAGGTATAGCCGCCTAGTTCGTCTATATGTGCTGTGCGACCTCCGTTCCTCCCCTCTTGCCTGTTCGCGTCCTTACCAATCCCGTTCGTATTGGATCACGTGGGTTTGTGTTTCCCAGCAGCCTCTACGCGTTTCGCAATTTGCGTCATCAGGAAGCTGCTATTTGGTTGGTTCCTGTTCTATTTATATTAAACATGGGCGGAAGTACCCGTGCCGCCATCTTGACTATGGGCATTTCCCTTACCCTGCTCTTTATTATGACTTCCTCCCACTTGTCGCCATTTTATCTATGGGTATTAGCCCATACTTGTAGTTGTACGTTACGCATACCCTTTTCTTTGCTTTATTTTATTGTTCCGATCTGATTCCTAATATACTGAAAATGTATGGATATATTTACAACCACCCCCTTCCCATCTGTTGGAGAGGCTTTTACATAAAATTAAATCTTTGGCCCTGGGGTTATTTGACATTTAAAAACATCTTAATATATGTTGTAACGCATCTATTGTTACTCGATTTGCAATATGGAACAGCAAAAAACTTCCGCATTACTTTATTTTAGCAGAATACCTATACACCCCTGCCCTTTATTAAATTTAGTCATTAACTTATGGTTAGTACTTAAAACCATCTTGTTACCAAGAGAAGGTGTTTGAACTGCTGACATGGAAATAGAATAAAAATAAAAATAAAAATAAAAATAAAAATAAAATTAAAATAAAAATAAAAAAAATAAAAATAAAATAAAAATAAAAATAAAAATAAAAATAAAAATAAAAATAAAAATAAGAATGAAAACAAAAAATGATAATAAAAATAAAATGATAATAAAAATAAAAATAAAAATAAAAAATAAAAAATAAAAATAAAAATAAAAATAAAAAAATAAAAATAAAAATAAGAATAAGAATGAAAACAAAAAATGAAAATAAAAATAAAAATAAAAATAAAAATAAAAATAAAAATAACAAATAAAAATAAAAATAAAAATAAGAATAAAATAAAAATAAAAATAAAAATAAAAATAAATAAAAATAAAAATAAAAATAAAGATAAAAAATAAAAAATAACAAAAATAAAAATAAAAATAAAAATAAAAATAAAAATAAAATTAAAATAAAAATAGAAATAAAAATGAAAATAAGAATAAGAATGACAAACAATAACAAAACTCTATTCACAGCAATTCCGTTTCAATAGTCTTCTAAAAAACAATTGACATCAATTTCCACGTTTAACCCCTGTGGTCTCATTGTGTCCAATTTAAATATCCAGTGGGTTTCATTCTTTGAAACTTCCCTTTTCATGTTGGTGTTTCTCCAATTACGTACTACTCTATCTATTCCATAAAATTTCAAATGTTGGGGGTTTCTGTTATGTACCTCCCTAAAATGTTTTGATACGCTGTGGTGTTTAAATCCTTTCTTGATGTTTCTGACATGTTCACCTATTCTTACTGATAGGGCTCTAGTTGTTCTGCCCACGTACTGTAATCCGCAACTGCACTCCAGTACATATGTAACATGGGTACTACAGCATGTTATCAACTTATCTATTTTATATGTTTGCTCTTTGGTGTTTGACATAAAACTTGTGATTTTCCTATCGTTCTTATTAGTAGATCTACAAGCTTTACATTTCTTGCATCTAAAAAAACCTTTCTGGTTAAAAAGTGTTGAGAAATTTTTATTTTTATTTTTATTATCATTTTATTTTTATTATCATTTTTTGTTTTCATTCTTATTTTTATTTTTATTTTTATTTTTATTTTTATTTTTATTTTATTTTTATTTTTTTTTTTTTTTTTTATTTTAATTTTATTTTTATTTTTATTTTTATTTTTATTTTTATTCTATTTCCATGTCAGCAGTTCAAACACCTTCTCTTGGTAACAAGATGGTTTTAAGTACTAACCATAAGTTAATGACTAAATTTAATAAAGGGCAGGGGTGTATAGGTATTCTGCTAAAATAAAGTAATGCGGAAGTTTTTTGCTGTTCCATATTGCAAATCGAGTAACAATAGATGCGTTACAACATATATTAAGATGTTTTTAAATGTCAAATAACCCCAGGGCCAAAGATTTAATTTTATGTAAAAGCCTCTCCAACAGATGGGAAGGGGGTGGTTGTAAATATATCCATACATTTTCAGTATATTAGGAATCAGATCGGAACAATAAAATAAAGCAAAGAAAAGGGTATGCGTAACGTACAACTACAAGTATGGGCTAATACCCATAGATAAAATGGCGACAAGTGGGAGGAAGTCATAATAAAGAGCAGGGTAAGGGAAATGCCCATAGTCAAGATGGCGGCACGGGTACTTCCGCCCATGTTTAATATAAATAGAACAGGAACCAACCAAATAGCAGCTTCCTGATGACGCAAATTGCGAAACGCGTAGAGGCTGCTGGGAAACACAAACCCACGTGATCCAATACGAACGGGATTGGTAAGGACGCGAACAGGCAAGAGGGGAGGAACGGAGGTCGCACAGCACATATAGACGAACTAGGCGGCTATACCTACCCGTACCTAACTGTTGGAATAGCTTTGTGCCGGCTGGGGGGCACACATAAATGTGAGTGCACAGTTTTTATTTGTGTTTTATAATAAACAGTATTAACGGTATTGCGCGATGATCGTTTTTATTCATGTTTCATGAGGAACACTAAGGTCCAATTACATCTGTTGAAGAAGTTCCCTTTTGAGTGGAGTGGTTATCCCCATGAATGAACCAAAGGTGTAGTTTTAAAGGAGTATCTGGTGAGTGGCCAATCTCACAGGTGGAGGTGGAGCACTAAGTCACTAGCACATTGTATTAACATCAGAGCACGCCATTAACGGCAATTGATAGAAGATTTGAATATACCACCGGGAGACTTTGCTATTATTTGACATAAATGGACACATCATTGAATTATTGAACTTTCATAATTGTTTCATAATTTTTGGCATATAGTACTGAATGATCTTACGTTGTATATGGTATAGGTCTGCACTTTATAGGTAGGATATAAGCATATTTAGATGGGAGCAGCGCATTCACACACACAGCACCAATGTTGTACTATAGCCTTGGACTGTAAAAAGGGGAGACAAAATGATCTCCTAGCAGAGTCAGTGGGATCAATCCTAGTACACTATAGCTCTATTATCCTTGCTTAGATTCATTATATTTAGTTCAATATAATATTCTCTGGTAAAGAAGAAGAAAAGAAAACATCAATCGAGAAAGAGAAGGACGAAAGTAGAGAGAAAAAGAGAAAAACCATAGCAAAACAAAGCAAAATCCTGCCATACGTTGCAACATAACACACTCTGCCTTATACCTCACAGGTAACGTATTACCCTGTATATCCCTTTCCTTTACATATGTTCATTTTCCATATAATGGTCATGTCTACATCAACCCAGAAGCAACCTATCTTTAATTAATTGGTGTGGGGCTAGACCAGGAACATCCAACCACGCCTGCCATATCGATAGGAACTTTTGTGGGACCTTTCTATGTTGGTAAGCAATCTTATCTCTTATTAGAAGCCTATTGACACTGTCTATCCACTGCTTCTTGGTGGGTACTCACGGAGTAATCCACCGCTAAGCAATTAGTTTCCTTGCCATGTATAATAGACGAATGAGCGCTATACGAGTGGGTGGGGGTATCGACTCATCTATTCCTCCCAGTATACATGTTACTGGTGTTCTCTCAAGAGGTATCATATATATTTCCGATATCGTGTCTAGTACATCTTTCCAGTACCTGAATAATTTGGGGCATTTCCAGACCATATGGAGCAAGTCCCCATGATCGCGTTCACATTTTGGGCATAGGGGAGAGTCTCTAATTCCCCACTTATATAGTTGAAGGGGGGTTCTGTATGCCCTATGTAGTAAATAGAGGTGTGAGATTTTCTGGGATGCAGATAATGAAACCAGGGGGGCATTCACCAGGCATATATCCCAACTATCTCCGTCTATTGCCCCTATATCCTCCTCCCATTGCTGTCTACATGGTAATCTAGAGGAATCTTGTATTCACGTAAGGAGAGTGCTATAGCAGCGAGATATCATCCCCTTTTTAGCTTCCTCCATAAAAACTTCCTGAATAATCGGATGTTCTGTATGGTGGATCCTGACAGTCCTGCTCTGGGTTTGTATGGCATGTCGCAGTTGAAGATACTTATAGAAATTATTGTGCGGGATCTCAAACTCTATTTGAATCTGCTGGAATGATTTGAGGGTATTATCTTGGTATAGTTGTGAGATATATTTGATGCCTGCGTCCTCCCAATTCTTAAAACCTTTTCGTTTTTGTATTTCTTTAAGTTGTCTGTTTTGCCAAAGAGGTATGCAGGACAAAAAAACAGTAATTTCTTAACAAAAGACCAGAGCATAATCAACAATTTAATCGTAGGGGCTTCCGGGTCCAAGTGTAAGAACCCCGCCTCCAAGCTTGCCAGGGCTGAATAATTATTTTCATCAAATGTTGTAAGCATACGAATCGGGTCTTTGGGATCCAATAAGCCCCATCCTCCTAGCTGTTGTAATTGGTATGCTAAATAGTACATTCTGGGATGAGGGACAGCAAGTCCCCCCTCCTCCTTGCCATATTGTAATGTCGATAATTTTATCCTTGCTATTTTTTTCCTCCAAATAAGCTCCCTAAATTGGGTTTCTATCCTATCGAACCATCTTTTAGGTATCCATACTGGGGAGTTATTAAAAATGTATAGCAGTTGCGGCGCCCAAACCATTTTAATAAGGTTAACTCTACCAGCTACAGACAAGGGTAGTTTACACCAAGCTCTGCACTTTTCTCGGAATTTAATTAAGAGGGGTGCCAGGTTTTGATCAATATAGGTGGTCGGGTTCGATGTCACCTGAATCCCCAGGTAGCGAAACGAGCTCACCTGTTGTATCATTTCTGCACCCAGAGGCAGTGGAGTATTCAGGGGGTCAAGTGGCATCAACACCGTCTTGTCCCAATTGATGGAAAAGCCTGATAATTCTCCAAAATCCTTAATGAGGGACATGACCGTTTGTAGTGTATCTTTTGTGTCTCCCAAATACAGCAAGGTATCGTCTGCATACATGGATACCACATCTTTATTCCTGCCTCTCTGAAAACCTACTATTCTTGTGTCCCCTCTAATTTTTGCCCCTAAGGGCTCTAAGGCCACGGCAAATAGCAGGGGCGACAATGGGCACCTAAATAAAGGGAAAGGTTCCGAAAGTTCCCCATTAATCCGTATCCTGGCAGTGGGCGTGGCATAGAGGAGCTTTATCCAGTTGATAAAGGTGTCCCCTAGTCCCATGTTCCGTAGTGTCTTCCACAGTTAAGGCCATTCGACACTGTTGAAGGCCTTAGCTGCATCTAATGAGAAAATTGCCCTGTTGCCTGTATTGTCTACTGGGAGTTGTAGGTTCAGGAACAATCGTCTTATATTTTGGGCCGTGGATCTCGTGGGGATGAACCCGGATTGGTCTCTATGTACTATTGTATGAATTACTTTGGCTAACCTGTTTGCTAGCATCCGAGCCAGCAACTTAATATCAGATGTGAGCAATGATATGGGCCTATAAGAGCCAGGGGAGTTCGCATCTTTACCCGGTTTTAATAGGACAACAATGATCGCCTCGTTCATCGAGTTTGGTAAGAAGCCCTCTTCTAGTGCCTCATTGTAAACTTTCAGTAGGGTGGGAAGCATAGAGTCAGCATAGCGTTTATATATCTCTGACGGGAGACCATCTAAGCCTGGTGATTTGTTATTTTTAGTTTGGGATAAGGCAATGTCTAGTTCCTCTGCTGTTAAAGGGGCATTAAGCATGGTCCTATCTTCTATTGGGAGATTGGGGAGCTCGCAACTTCCTAAGAAATCTTCTATTGCACTGTCAGTGGGTGCCACTTTGGAGGTATAGAGATCAGCATAAAAATCCCTAAAGACTTTTAGGATAGCAGAAGTAGAGCATTTCAGAGTCCCCTGCTCATCGCATATGGCTGGAATAAGAGAGGATGACTGCTGAGACCTTGCCATTACTGCGAGCATATGTCCAGTTGTCTCTCCCTCCTCAAAGTGTGATTGTTGCAGGAAAAAGCGTTTATTTTCCGCCAACTGCAATGCTAGTTGGCCAGACATTGTTTGCACGCTTAACCATGCTCTTCTAGTATCTTCTGTGGGGTCATTAGTATAAGTGTTCTCAGTCTCGGTGACCATACTCCGCACCAACAATTCCCAGGCCTTAGTGTCAGTCTTAATCTGTGAGATTGTTTTAATAAGCTGTCCTCTCAAAAAGGCCTTCGCTGCGTCCCAAACCACTGTTATGCCCCGCACACACGGTCGGATTTTCCGATGGAAAATGTCCGATCGGAGCGTGCTGTCGGAAATTCCGACCGTGTGTGGGCTCCATCGGACATTTTCCATCGGATTTTCCGACACACAAAGTTGGAGAGCAGGAGATAAAATTTTCCGACAACAAAATCCGTTGTCGGAAATTCCGATCGTGTGTACACAAATCCGACGGACAAAGTGCCACGCATGCTCAGAATAAATAAAGAGATGAAAGCTATTGGCCACTGCCCCGTTTATAGTCCCGACGTACGTGTTTTACGTCACCGCGTTTAGAACGATCGGATTTACCGACAACTTTGTGCGACCGTGTGTAGACAAAACAAGTTTGAGCCAACATCCGTCGGAAAAAATCCTAGGATTTTGTTGTCGGAATGTCCGAACAAAGTCCGACCGTGTGTACACCCTATTAATTTAGCAGTGCCAATATTTTCCTACAAAAACAGCCTAAGTGCTGTTCTTATAGGGTCTGGTTCAGTAAACAGCGAAAGCCAGAAGGGATTAAGCTTCCAGACTGGGCGCCTGATTCTACTTGGCAAGGAGATGGTCACCCAGAAGGCAGAGTGATCAGATATATTCCTATCTGCATATCCCGATCCCAAAACTAGCTGTAGCATCTTATCATTCCCCAAGCCCAAATCTATTCTAGATAGTCCTGCATGAGAGGCCGAGTAACAGGAGTATTTTTTGTCACCAGGATGTTTACACCTCCACACATCTAGCAGTCCTATTTCTTCAAGCATTTTAGCGAAAGGAGTATTACCCCGTATCTGACATGTACTAGCAACGGGTACAGGTAACTTATCCTCAAGAGTATTTAAAAAGTTGTTGTAATCTCCCAATGCCAGCAAGGGTACTTCTGGGTATTGGGTCATGAAACTTGCCAGGTGCCTAACAATCTCGGAGGTGTACGGTGGGGGAATGTAAATGCTAGCAAGAATACATCTTAGGTTTGAGATTGTGCATAAAAGAAATACATATCTGCCATCCGAGTCTATGCGTTTTTGGATACAGTTGAATTGAACATCCCTCCTGATCAAGATACTTGCTCCCCTAGAATAGGTGGAGTGGGTTGCATGAAACTGGGTTACATATAATCGTGGGCTGAAGCTGGGAGTAGGATCCGCAGAGAAATGAGTCTCCTGCAGGCAGACCACCCCCGCATTCAACGACTTGAGATGCCTGAGGACCGCCATCCATTTTACTGGACTACCCAGCCCTCTGACATTCCAAGTCACAATGGTCAATTTAGCCATCCCCATCTTATTTTAGAAACATTAGTCAGTCCAGCATATCCCTCATTAGCCCCCACAAGTTGTATATAAGCAGGACACCAATAAAATAAAAGAAAAAACATATTATTCTTACTTTCCTCTTTCTGGATACATTTAGGTATCTGTAGACATGGAATCAGAGTGCAAAGCAAAGAAAAATACTCTAGCAGGTTAGGGTACAAGCACAGAGGAGAAAATTTTTTTAGCTTAATGTATATTGCTCTGTATGGCATAACTCTAAAGGTTGGTAGTTCACGCAACCGCAGCAGCTGCAGTGTTAACTTTTCCCCACACAACAGGCGTGGGGGGGGGGGGTAAGAGCCTTGAAAACTCACGGTTAACCAACAGGTTAGTTCTAGAAGGGGTTTTACAATAACGGCAGGCACGTAATCCTTCTTTACTTATAGTCAAAAAAAGGGGGGGGGGGAAAAAGGGGCAAAAAGAGAAGGAAGGGGGAGGTTGAAATAAACAGAACTCCTCATCCGCCTAGGCAACGGATATGGGTGCGGGATCTGTCCACCTCCATCAGCAAACTCAGGTCTTGAGGCCTAGGCCCGGCTCAGGCGCCTGCCCCAGACAGAAAAAAGAAGAAGCCGGATCCCATTAGGTCAGCGCCAATGTGAGACACATTACTTAAGCGGGGACATCTCTTTGCGGTCTGGCAGCTTTAAGGGCTCTGTCTTCTCGATCTAGCCACTGAGCCGCCATGTCCGGCCGATCAAAAAAACGTGTTTCCCCGAGTGCGACCACCTGTAGGCGGGCAAGATACAACATTGCATAGGGTAAATTAAGATCTCTCAATCTTCGTTTAACATCCATGAACTTTGCTCGCTGCTTCTGGAGTTCAGCCGAGAAATCCGGGAATAGGGATATCTTGGAGTTCTCCACAACTAGTTTACCTCCCATGGTTCTGGCCTTGGCAAGGATAGCATCTCTATCTTTGTAGTTGAGCAGTTTAAAGAGAAAGGCGCGAGGATGATTGCCAGGGGGTAGTGGGCGGGATGGCACTCTGTGCGCTCTTTCAACCGCAAATAGCAGAGAGAAAGCCTCCTTTCCAAATGTGTTGAGAAGCCATTGCTCAATGAAGGCGACCGGGCCTTTACCCTCTATTCTTTCCGGGAATCCCAGTGCGCGTACATTATTGCAACGCATGCGATTTTCTAAATCATCCAAGCGAGCTGTGTGTTGGTCTGCGAGATGACAATTATACTTTAAGTCTCTCTGCATGGTTACAAGATCATCTTCAATCACACTAACCCTGCTCTCTATTGCAGCTGTGCGCTCTCTCAGTTTTTGCATGTCCTGTCTCACATAGGATATCTCAGCTTTACCTCCTTTAACTTCATCTGTCAAATTTGATATGGATTTGTTACATATAGTCACTGCTGTGAGTATGTCTCTAAGAGTGGGTTCCCTATTATCCAAGGGCAGAATTGGTGTCTGGGTGCCCTGATATGAGTGTGATGCTGTACTTACTGCGGCCCAGTCAGCAGGAGATCCAGTGCCATCCTCCAGTGGAATAGTGTTGTCCAACTTCAGCTGGCCTCCTTCCTCCTCACTAAGGTCGGATGTGGGTGAGGGTGGCTCTTTGGAGGTTTTGTTACCAAACAGGAGTTTCTGAGCAGCCTCCTTGTATTTCTCCTTCTGTGATCTCTGTGGAAAAGCGCCATCTTGGGCCTGAGTCACGGGCAGGCCGGCGCCTTCCTTGCCTCGTCTTGGCATGGTAATCAGCCGCAGATCGAACGACGAAATAGACCGGACGAGTCACTCACAGTGTGCGGTTCCGATCGGGGGTGTTATCGGGTCTGGTGGGTAATCCACAGGATTAATTACAGGATTCTTGGCGAAGCAGAGGAGAAGTACGTCCTGCTACATGCGCTGCCTGGCCACGCCCCCTAAAATAGAAAATATTAACAAATTTGCTGGCATAGAAATGTCCCCCCACCCGTAAAATAATCCACATATTTTTGCTGCACTTCACGTGCGCTTTGGGGGGGGGGCAAGCCAGGACGGCCAGCTTCCTGCTTATAGTTTCATGAAGTCCGAACTCAGGCCTAACTGAGACAACATAATAATTAGGAGCATTTCTCTTTAAAAAGTTGTGAAGTATGCAGCATGCTAGAACTATGTGGTTCAGTTTGTACTCCGCCATATTAATTGCCATAAGAAATAGGCGGAACCGGCTGGCCATTATCCCAAAGGCATTCTCCACGACTCTTCTGATTCTGGCCAGCCGGTAATTAAAAACCCTCTTCTCCGGGGTGAGGGTCCTCTGGGGGAATGGCCTCATCATGTGATCACCCAGACCAAGTGCTTCATCAGTGATAAAAACAAATGGGAGTCCTTCAACGTTCTCTTCCACAGGTGGCGATCCCAAGCCACCACTCTGGAGACGTTGGTAGAACTCGGTCTGGGCAAAGACTCCACCATCCGACATCCGGCCATTTTTCCCCACGTCCACATATAAAAATTCATATCACCGAGACCACCTCCGCAGTTAGGAAAGTCCCAATGCTCAGCAAACTGGGAGGCCACAGTCTGCCATTCCTGTAGCGTTGGAGGAAACTGTGTAGTCAGAAAAGAACCAAAAAAATTTGTACTTTTGCACATAACATTGCAAGCAGATTAGACACAAACATTCTTGTCCAACAACAGTATAACATTTATTTTAAGGAGTATTTAAAGACAAAAATATAAGGTCCACTTATCAGATTCCTCACCCCCTCTGATGGCCCATTGGAAATATTTTAGGGGGGGAGGGTTATAAATGAGTTTGGGACCCCCAAAAAAAGCCACTGGCACTCTGCCTAAATTTAAGGACAACAATAACATTTGGACACATTTTAGGGGGTGTTTAGGGTAAAGCACTACAATGGAGCTGACAAAATACATTGTTAAGTGACTAGGCTAGGTGTGTATGGGCCCAGGATAGCATGCTGGGGAAGTTAGTGAAGGCAAATATGCATGTAGGCCAAAAAAGCAGCATTAAAGGGTTAAAGCTTGCATGAGGATAAAGAGGACATTCACAGCATATTACAATCATGGTAATTAGAGAATGATGTAAGAAATACAAAACATTAGCATACATTAAATACATAGAATCTGATGTTAAAGGAGAAAACTTACCCTAATATAGTCCTTCTGCAGGACCTGAATGATGGCAGAACAGGTCTCTGGAATAATGATCCCCAGAGCCTGGGGGAAGATGCCTGTCAAGAACTTGAGGTCCTGCAGACTTCTCCCTGTTGCCAAGTACCGCAACGTGGCAACTAGCCTCTGCTCTGGAGTGATGGCTTGCCGCATGCAGGTGTCCTGCTTCGTAATATAAGGGGACAGCAAAGCCAACAGTTGGTGAAAAACGTCTGTTGGCTTTCTCCGTTTTCCAGAGAAAATTCCTGAAATCATCAG
This sequence comes from Lithobates clamitans, assembly GCA_037952925.1. NCBI lineage: Eukaryota > Metazoa > Chordata > Amphibia > Anura > Ranidae > Lithobates > Lithobates clamitans. The sequence goes on along the minus strand of JBBGZY010000922.1, from coordinate 5,224,340 downwards.
GATTATTCTCCTGGATCTCCTGCAGCAAAGGCATATGAGAGAATTGGTCACGCTGGAGTAACCAATTCTTGGTCCATGAACTCCTCCCCATCCTGTTCATGGACTGGGCTTGGGTTAAAGCAAGAACCAACACCAAGCCCCCACATAGCACGAACTCTACGACGAGTACGTAACTGCAACATGGCTTCAAAACGGTCGGCTGGTCAGAACGCACTGAAAAAACAGATATGAACTGACTACACGCACTAAAAACCAGATACAAACTCACAAGCACAAACTGAAGAGCAGTAACGGACTGAAAAGCACAAGGCTGAAAAGTGCAAATCATCTCTCACCAAACTTCTACTAACACGAGATAAACACGAGATTAGCAGAAGGAGCCCAAAGGGTGGCGCACTGGGTACTGAACTTCCGTTTTCTAGTCCCGCCATACGTGTTGTACGTCACCGCATTCTTGGCGGTCGGAATTTGGTGTGATTGTGTGTATGCAAGACAAGCTTGAGCGGAATTCCGTCGGAAAAAACATGCAAGGCTTTTCTGACGAAAATTCTGATCGTGTGTACGCGGCATTAGAGTAACAGAAATAGAGAAAAACTATCATTTTGGTCTATATTAAGTAGTTGGTGAGCTGATTCAGTGTAAGTAGGCAGAGAGCCTAAAATTTCCAAGCTCAGCCTTCCCTCTACTCTGCATGTCCCTGAAAAGGTGACAAAGGAGAGCAGGGAGTGGTGGGCGGTGGAATTCAAGGTCTCATTCAGATGGGTAAATGATAGGTGAATGTCCTTCCATTCTGTCCTATTGGAGTTTAAGGCCCCATTAAGATTAGTGAATGATGGATGAATGTCAGTTCTCTCTGGTGAATGTCTGACCACTCTGAATGTCCCTGATATAGTGACAAGGGGGAGCAGGGATAGAGAGGCAGTGGTGGGCAGTGGAGTTTAAGGCCTCATTCAGATAGGTGAACAGCCATCCACTCTGCATGTCCCTGAAGAGGTGACATAGGAGAGCAGGGACAGAGAGGCAATGGTGAGTAATATGCGGTGGTCTAGCCAGAAGAAAGGTACAGTGTCTAGGGTGTTGGGGACACTGTGTAGTGTCAGGGGTGCTGGGAATTAGGGGTGTTCAAAGTTGGGGATGCAATGGTTGGGGTGCTGGATGACAGAGAGGTGCAATGTCAGAGTACACGGTGATACAAAAATTATCTTTTGTAAACAGGCAGAGATGCTTCTCAGACTGTGCGCCACCTGTTATGGTGCAGGCTCCTGGACTGCATCGTCCAACAGAAAAAACAAAACAGTCAGCGCAATACAGATCAAAGAATTGTTGCAGATCTTTGACAATACCTTCTCCCACAACTTTGGAGTCTGTGGCCCCCACCTGCCAAACACTGCCTCAGGGGCTATCCTAACTGAGCACAGACCCCAACCACCTTACACTACCCGGTCATGACCATTGTATAACAGATGATCATACTTACCAATACCTGCTAGACCAACCCATACTCCACTATTCCCTTACCTCCCCATTAATGGAGACCACACCAAGTTGGAGCAAATTTTGGCCAGAGCAGCCTCTTTATTTAACAACTCACTTAAAATTACCATAACTGTTTAAACATCTGTTCAACCACCACCCATCAGTCAATACTTGCGTTGGTCTTTGCAGGAACCCATGATTAACATATTATGTTAATAATAATAATGATGCACTGCGGTACCCATACCAAAATTAGGCCTCCAGCTGACAAACTAGCTCGGAGACAACATCACTGACCGCAGTGCACCCCTTTAACCAAATTCCAGCTAAACCACCGTTAACTGGAATACCACCAGCGGGACCCATACCACTGATGGGTCCTGAACTCTTCCAAGTTATTCTTCCATCACCCACAAAGACCAACACCCGCCACTGCCACGACATCCTTGACACCAGTAACTCTGTGGAAGAAAAAATTATGCAAAGAGAGACAAACAATAATCCTAATAACAGGGAGGGTGGGTGGGAAGCTCTCTCCTCCACGCTTCCACCACACGCTGGGGAAGGGCCAACTCCTATATCAGTTACCTCTGGCCCCTCCTCCCTTTATCTTTTCTCCAATCCTGAGTGCTGTACTATCCTTGTCCTCTGACCCCTGTTTCCTCGGTCATGTAAGCCCTTGTCTATTATTTTTGTCATGCCCTGGGCTTCTCTGTCTAGACTGAACCAGACCAACCATAAGACTCCATACCCGAGAAAGCTAATTTATGGTTAGACACCATGTTTTGGACCCTCATCAAGCACCCCAACCGCCAACATCCATCCTCTTTAGCAGAATGACAAAAATGACATCATGTGGACAGGAGGGACGTTCCTCCTACGATTTCCAGTCTGCAAGTGAAGCCCTTTCACTCCTCCCCTCCAACTACTATCTCTCCTGCTCCTCCCCGTCTGCTTAGCCAATAAGGTAAGAGGGCTGACATTTCATATCCTAACAACTAATTTAACCCCCTACTGTCTGGCTTTCCACCCTGTCATGTATGCCCTATGCTTATCATTTCCCTTAAGCTGGTTGACAAGCACTGAATCATGGGAAATGACTTTTCGGAAATAAACTTTTCTATGGCGGTCTATGGATCATTGGACTACAATGCAAACCTGGTATAAACAGAGAGAGAGAGCTGTATTTTCACATGCTGAATACTAAGAGATTTGTCATACCTCCCAAATTTTGAACTTCAGAATGAGGGACACTTGAGGGAGGAAGCAACTAACGGTGCGCTACATGCACTGCAGCAAAAGTGGGTGTGGTCAAACTTTTAACAGTGGGAGGGGTTTTATGGGCATTGTTAAACAAAACCCGGGTTCCTTTGTACCTATAAAATATGCTTTGATTACTGTGCCACAAGAAAAAAGGCTCATTGACGCATACAAATTCCAGCACAATCCATTAAAAAAAAATAAGAATTAAAAGCTTCCAATACAAATGGTTTTGCATAAACTATGGAAGTGTGCATTACGCACAGTGTGGAAGGATTCAGGAGTGAGTTATGTACAGAGTGCATGGTTCAGGAGTCTGATATGCACAGGGAGCAGGTTTTTGGAGTACTTTACGTACATAGTGCAGGGTTTAGGAGAGCACTAGGTATAGACTGCAGGTTTCTGGAGTGCCTTTTGCATAGGGAACAGGGTTCTGGAGTGTGTTACACACAGAGTGCAGGGTTCAGGAGAGTGCTAGAAACAGAGTGCAGGGTTGTGGAGTGCATTATGTACAGAGTGCAGGATTCTGGAGTGTATTATGTACAGAGTGCAGGGTTCTGAAGTTTGTTATGGACAGGGTGCAGGGTTCTGGAGTTACATATAGAGTGCAGGGTTTTGGAGTGTGTTATGTACAGGGAGGTAGGTTCTGGAGTGCGTTATGTACAAAATGCAGGAGAGTGTTAGGCACAGTGCATGGTTCTGGAGTGTGTTACATACAGAATGCAAGGGTTCAAGAGGGCTAGGTACAGAGTGCAGTCATCCATCCACATCTCACTATTGCCCTTCTCCTCAGCTATAACCTCTGCACCCCTCTACCTCCGTACACACAACACACACACACACAAAACACACCACACACACACACAAACACACACACACTTTTGTAAAAGCAGCACCTTTCTGTAGATGGCTTTTCTAGCCACTGCAGCCACAGCTTCCTTATCCTTTTATTGCACTAGGTATTTTCGGCTCCTGAACTCCCCAAGCAGGAAGGAGATAAGGATTAGGGGGCAGCTCAGCCCCCTCTTCCCTCTTTTCCTTGAACACACTGCAGTCAGCATTTCCAGCACTTGTCCCTACTCTAGTGCTGAGCAGAGAGACTGTTGAAAGAGCCCGAGCTGTTACTTTCACTTTCAGCTACATAAGTCGGGCTTCTCTGTGAAAGTGGCAAGCTGCCTGTGAGCGCAGGGCTACCAGAGGCCGAAAAAAACCCAGGGGAGGGGAATAGACAACTAAGCCTGACCCTCTGCAACTTTGTCCCGGCCAGCAATGTATGAATCTTTCCTTATACACTGGTTTGACAGAGGGGCTGGTCTTGGTAGCAGTCCCACCCATACCCAACATCACACTTTGGATTTGACAGCTGGCGGGACAGAGGTGTGAAAGTGATTTGCTCATTGCTGCAAGCAGACCGAAGTGTGCACATGGCTGCTTCTTTGTACACATCAGCCTATGGCTATGTGCTGAGGAGCAGAGTTCCTCCAGGCAGTTCCAGAAGTGAGCTAACATCTGAACAGCTGGACCCCTGTTGCATAGTTGCCAACAGTCCCGATTTTCCCGGGACAATCCCTATTTTGTGACCCTTGTCCCGATTAAAGCTTGTTCCGATTGTTTTCCCGGGATTTTGGTTTTGTCCCGAGAAAATCGGGAATGTTTTTGGCAAAAAACGGCAACGGCTACACAAAAATGGCCACGGTCGCCTCCACGAGTGTTGTTTCCCCTTGTGTTCAATGCAGAGGAGAGGGGCAGCCAATCGGCTTCTCTCTTCAGTGTACAAATAGAAAATTCTATTGTACACTGAAGCCTATTGGCTGCAGGGATTGGCGACCCCTCCCCTCTCTCCACTGAACACAAGGAAATGTTCAGTCTCCACACGCCGCCAACCCTCCGCTTATCCCCATGTGTCTGAAGAGAGCCACTAATGGATGGACCGGGGCTTGCTGGTGGGGACAGTACACTGATGGTCCTGGCTCCTGACTGGGGACAGTGGACAGTGCACTGATGGTCTTGGCTCCCCCTTGCACCCTGTCCCCCAATGTCACCACCATACCTGAACCCCCCTCCCCCCATGTCACCACCATACCTGTTTACCCCCTCCCCCAATGTCACCACCATACCTTCTTCCCCCCCGTGTCACCACCATACCTGCACACTCCTCCCCCCGTGTCACCACCATACCTGCACCCCCCTCCCCCATGTCACCACCATACCTGCACCCCGTCCCCCCATCTCACCACCATACCTGCACCCCCCTCCCCCCGTGTCACCACCATACCTGTTTCCCCCCTCCCCCTGTGTCACCACTATAACTGCTTCCCCCTCCCCCCGTGTCCCCACCATACCTGCACCCCCCTCCCCCCGTGTCACCACCATACCTGCCCCCCATGTCACCACCATACCTGACCCCCTCCCCCCGTGTCACCACCATACCTGCCCCCCATGTCACCACCATACCTGACCCCCTCCCCCCATGTCACCACCATACCTGCACCTCTCTCCCCCCATGTCACCACCATACCTGCACCCTCCTCCCCCTGTGTCACCACCATACCTGCACCCCCCATGTCACCACCATACCTGCACCCCCCTCCCCCATGTCACCACCATACCTGCACCTCTCTCCCCCCATGTCACCACCATACCTGCACCCCCCTCCCCCTGTGTCACCACCATACCTGCTTCCCCCCTCCCCCCTGTGTCACCACAATACCTGCTTCCCCCCTCCCCCTGTGTCACCACCATACCTGCACCCCCCTCCTCCCTGTGTAACCACCATACCTGCACCCCCCCCTGTGTCACCACCATACCTGCACCCCCCTGTGTCACCACCATACCTGCAACCCCTCCCCCATGTCACCACCATACCTGCACCTCCCTCCCCCAATGTCACCACCATACCTGCTTCCCCCCGTGTCACCACCATACCTGCACACCCCTCCCCCCCGTGTCACCACCATACCTGCACCCCCCTCCCCCCATGTCACCACCATACCTGCACCCCCCTCCCCGCTTGTCACCACCATACCTGTTTCCCCCTCCCCCTGTGTCACCACCATAACTGCTTCCCCCTCCCCCGTGTCCCCACCATACCTGCACCCCCCTCCCCCCCTGTCACCACTATACCTGCACCCCCCATGTCACCACCATACCTGCACCCCCTCCCCCCATGTCACCACCATACCTGCACCTCTCTCCCCCCATGTCACCACCCTACCTGCACCCCCCCTCCCCCCGTGTCACCACCATACCTGCACCCCCCTCCCTCCCGTGTCACCACCATACCTGCACCCCCCATGTCACCACCATACCTGCACCCCCCTCCCCCATGTCACCACCATACCTGCACCTCTCTCCCCCCATGTCACCACCATACCTGCACCCCCCTCCCCCTGTGTCACCACCATACCTGCTTCCCCCCTCCCCCCTGTGTCACCACAATACCTGCTTCCCCCCTCCCCCTGTGTCACAATCATACCTGCACCCCCCTCCTCCCCGTGTAACCACCATACCTGCACCCCCCCTGTGTCACCACCATACCTGCACCCCCCTCCCCCCATGTCTCCACCATACCTGCACCCCCCTCCCCCCATGTCACCACTATACCTGTTCCCCCCTGTGTCACCACCATACCTGCTCCCCCCCCGTGTCACCATCATACCTGCACCCCCTCCCCCCATGTCACCACCATAACCTGCAGCCCCCTCCCACCATATCACCACCATACCTGCCCCCCTCCCCCATGTCATCACCATACCTGCCCCCCCCATGTCACCACCATACCTGCATACCCTCCACCCCATGTCAACACCATGGCTGGGGCAATGGAGTTCGGGTGGAAGATGGAGATGGAGTTTTAGGCTGTCAAAGGCCTTTGAGAGTAGCCCCCCCAGTCTGGGGGGGGGGTGAACTAAGGTATGGGCATGGGTGTAGAAGGCACCCCTTCTCATGACACACAGAGGGATCCTGAGCAGGAGGCACGGGAGCAAGGAGAGGACAGCAGAAGGACACTGCTGGGCAAATCTTCAGGGAGAAGGACAGCCAAGAGGGCTGATGAGTGATACAGTCAGAGGACTGAGAGGCATGCCTGAAGGGACTGGGTGCAAGCAGTCTGGGACGGATGCAGAGTAAGCCTGGGAGGACTGTGGAGAAGTAGCTAGGAGGGCTAGAGAAAGGGGCAGCTGCAGCCAGGCCAGCTAGCAGTACCTGAAGAGGTATTACTGGGAGCAGTAGCCACAGGAATAGGACAGCTAAGCACTAAAGACCTCTCCTTTTGCTATACTATCAAAGGGACCCATGATTCCTGCCTGCAAAGGGCATTTACTCTGGATCTAACTGAGTCAGTGTTGGATTAATTTGTCAGTGCTAGCAGTTAGGGGTCAGACATTAAAGGATAAAAAAAAATGTGCTAATGCCTTATAGTGTTTGTTCACCAATGCCAGAAGTCTGCCAAGTAAAATGGGTGAGTTGTAAACTTTGGTGCGTGAAGAGAACTATGATTTATTTGGTATTGCTGAATGTTGACTTCATTCTTCACATGACTAGGCTATTAATATTCCTTGCTACTCTTTCTTTCAGGGAGACGGGGTAAAAAGAAAAGGTGACGGTGTCTGTCTCTATCTGAGAAGTGATCTCAAAGCGAGTGTGAAAGAGGACCTAGTTGATGAAGAGTGTGATAAGGCTGAAGAATTGTGGGTGGAACTGCATATAGATGTGCGTAGTTCAAAGTTAATCATTGGAGTTTGTTATAGGCCACCCATTGTTAATGAGGAGGTAGAGACTCAGCTCCTTGCACAGATGGAAAGGGCTGCAAGGGCTGGGACAGTGGTAATAGTGGGGAATTTTACCTATCCTGATATTGACTGGAGTAATGGTACTACTGGAACAGTTAAAGGGCAAAAATGTGTAAACCTGTTACAAGACAATTTTACTGTACAGTTCGTAGGGGCCCCAACTAGGAATGATGCTCTGCTAGACCTGGTAATCTCAAACCATGCAGAGCTTATTATTTATGTTCATATTAAAGAACATCTGGGTAGCAGTGACCATAACACGATTTCATTTAATGTTAGCTGTAAGCAATTTACACATCAGGGAAATATAAAAACACTTAACTTTAAGAGAGCAGATTTTCCAAGGATGAGGGCTGCTCTCCAAGTCTAAAGTCCCCGACACACTATCAGATTTTCTGCTGATTTTTTCCTTCAGATTTACCAAAACCATATAATATGAGGTCAAACCTTAGGAGTTTCAATCTGTATGCAATAAGGCAGGCCCTTGCACTACATGGTTTTGGTAAATCTGAAGACAAAAATCAGCAGTGTGTATGGGGCTTAAAGGCTCGTACACACACGATCGGACTTTCTGATGGGAAATGTTGGATGTCAGGCTGTTGGCGGACAATCCGACCGTGTGTATGCTCCATCGGACAATTGTTGTCGGACTTTCCGCCAACAAATGTTGGCTAGCATGTTTTCAAATTTTCCGCCAACAAATGTGTGTTGCCGGACTTTCCGATCGTGTGTACACAAGTTCGTCGGAAAAAAGTCCAAAGTACAAACACGCATGCTCGGAAGCAGAAGCGGTCGGTCTTGTCAACTAGTGTTTGTAATGGAAATTTAACATTCGTGATATGCCAAATTATGAAATCTGCAAATGCAGCGCACAATTCTCTACTTCTTTAATGGGATAATAATGAAGCTGCTTTGCTAGTGATACTGATGGAGTTATTGCAAACAAAGTTTCAAAGTCTTTTTTTTTCTAGTGATATCAAGAATAATATTATTATGTTTTTTTTTTTTATATATTTGGGCAAGTTACCACAACACCATTATCTTCTAGTTTTTAAGATCAAAGCTACAACTATGTTGTTGTCCCTTGTTAATTTTACATTGTATTTTTTAAAATGTAACTGCCTACTCCTAAACTGTCATTTTGAAGTAAAACACATAGCCAAGTATTATTCTTCACAATTTTTTTATTGTGTATTAAAAAAAAAAATATATATGCTATCTGCCAATAGAACTTAACCAAAAAGTGCATTCTATGCATCCAAAAATATAGAAAATATACCAAATCAAATCATTATTCAACCAAAAAAATAATGGCAAAGCAATAACTCCAAGGACAATAATAAATAACACGTTATCTCCTCCGATTCCGCAACATGTCTGGTTGACGAACGGCCATTCAGAAATTAACTGAAAAGCACAAAATGAAAAGCGCAAACTGAAACGCGCTAAATGAAAAACGCGAAAAGAAAAGCGCGAAACAACGATCACCAAACTTCTACTAACAGGAAATTAGCAGAAGGAGCCCAAAGGGTGGCGCTAAAGAGCTGAAAAACCACGTAGTACGTCTAGTATGTCACTACGTTCGTAATTGTTGGCCAACATTTGTGTGACCATGTGTATGCAAGACAAGTTTGAGCCAACACCCTTCGGACAAAATTCCACGGATTTGTTGGCCAACAATCCGATCGTGTGTACGAGGCATTAGACTGGAAGGGAATATTGGCATCAATTAACACAGAACATAAATGGAAATTCTGTATGTGAAAAGACCTCAAAATGTTTATTCCCATGGAAAGTTTAAAAGGCTAAAAATAAAACCTGCGTGGCTTACATCCAACGTTAAAAATGCTATAAATAATAAGAAAAGAGATTTTATAAAACATAAAAATGAAGGAACACTATCATCGTTTAAATGTTACAAAGAATATAGCAGAATATGTAAAAAGAAAATAAAGGATGCAAAAAATCAAAACAAACGACAGATTGCAAAAGAAAGTAGAACAAACCCCCAAAAATTCTTCAAATATATTAATAGTAAAAAAGGTCAGGTCTGAGCATGTAGGCCCTATACAGAATAATCTGGAGTGGGTGACTGGGGACAAAGAGAAGGCAAATGTATTAAATACCTTCTTCAGTTCTGTGTATACAAAGGAGCATGGGGGAGCTCATGTTCATAATGGGGATAGTATTGACCCAGCCCCAAATGATCCACAATGGCTCAAATTTGATAATTTGGCAGAAATATTTAGACAAAATAAAGGTGAATAAAGCACCTGGACCAGATGGCATACACCCATGGATCCTAAAAGAATTAAGCTCTGTCATTTCAAAGCCATTGTTTAAATTTTTTTGGGACTCTTTAATGACTGGAATAGTATAGCTGGATTGGTGTAGGGCCAATGTGGTGCCTGTATTTAACCACTTCAGCCCCGGAAGGGTTAAACCCCTTAATGACCAGGTAATTTTTTGCGATACGGCACTGCGTCGCTTTAACTGACAATTGCACAGTCCACAGCGTTGTACCCAAACAAAATTGATGTCTTTTTTTTACCACAAATAGAGCTTTCTTTGGCGGTATTTGATTACCTCTGTGTTTTTTATTTTTTGAGCTATAAAAAAAAAAAAAGATCGACAATTTTGAAAAAAAAACAACAATATTTTTTACTTTTTGGTAAAAAAAATCGCAATAAGCGTATATTGATTGGTTTGCGCAAAAGTTATAGCGTCTAAAAAATAGGGGATAGATTTATGGAATTTGTATTATTTTTTTATTTTTTTTTACTAGTAATGATGGTAATCAGCAATTTTAAGCAGGTCTGCAACACTTTTTTGGGACCATTGACATTTATACAGCTATCAGTGCTATAAAAATGCACTGATTACTGTATAAATGTCACTGGCAGGGAAGGGGTTAACACTAGGGGGCGATCAAGGGATTAAGTTGTCCTAGGGAGGTGTTTCTAACTGTGGGGGGCAGTGTACTGACTGGGAGTAAAGAGAGATCGCTGTTCCTAATCACTAAGAACAAACCATCTCTCTCTACTCCCCTGACAGAACAGGGATCTGTTTGTTTACAATGATAGATCCCCGTTTTGGCTCTTTGTGGAGCGATCGCGGGTGGCCAGCAGACATCGCAGCTGCTGGCCATGCGCATCAGCACCACATCGGCGCAGCGTCGCGGGCGCATGCACCCACCATAACTATTACACAAACCGCCATACCGATACGGCAATTTGCGCAATAGAGCCAACCTGCCACCGTATATACGGCGGCGGCTGGTCGGTAAGTGGTTGAAAAGGGATCGAAGTCTCTACCGAGTAACTATAGACGTATTTGTTTAACTTCTATAGTCAGGAAGATACTGGAGAGTTTAATTAAAGACCACATAGATGAGTTCTTACTGGAAAAAAATATTTTAAGTAACAGACAGCATGAATTCATGAAAGACAGAAGTTGTCAGACAAACCTGATTTCTTTTTAAGAGGAGATAATTAATACCTTGGACAGAGGGGTGGCTGTGAAGTTGATATATTTAAATTTTGCCAAAGCGTTCCCCACACACGACTAATGTGTAGGGTAAAGTCTACAGGCTTGGAAAAAACAGTTTGTAAATAGATAGAAAACTGGCTAAAAGACAGAATTCAGAGAGTAGTGGTTAATGATTTATACTCTTAATGGTCTAAGGTTATCGGTGGTGTACCCCAGGGTTCAGTGTTGGGACCCTTACTTTTTATTATATTTATAAATGGGCCTGGGATTAAAAGTACAATTTCAGTCTTTGAAGATAACCCCAAGCTATGCAGTGGAATAACCTCCTTACAGGATATCTCCAACTTACAAGAGAACCTCAATGTTTAATTGGGCAACTATATGGCAAATAAGGTTTAATGTTGATAAATGTAAAGTTATACACTTGGGGCTAAGAATATGCATGCATCATACTGTACATACTAGGGGGAGTACAACTGGGGGAATCAAAGGTAGAGAGGGATCTGGTTGTTCTGGTAGATCATAAGCGAGCAAAATCCTTTCTTGTATTAAGAGGGGTATAGACTAAAGCAGTGGCGGCCCATAAGGCATATCCATGCATTCGGCCCACTAATCTACATGTGGGGTGCCAAATGCATGGATTCCAATGGGATTTTTTTTTTTTAAGGACGTGATTAGTGCCAGAGGCTCTAACAGGCTTTAAAAAGGGTGGGCCCAGTTGTATGACAATGGCGAATGAATATTTGCTATTGTCACATTGATTCTCCTCCCCGGCCAATCAGGAAGCGGGTCCCATTTCCCAATTGGCCAAAAGGAAAACCAATCCTATTGGCCTAGGAGGCGGAGGGAGGAGACGCACGGCTGCCGTGATGCCGAGGAGATGCAGTGGAAGCACAACCGACTGACCCACCAGCTGCCACTGGTAAGGACCTCCCTTGGCGTTGATTGTCCATGATGCCCCTAAATGCCCTTCCTGATAGCCGCTCCTTTAGCCTCGCTGCTCTGTCCAGGAGCCTTTTTTCATTTGCGGGAATATCGCATATCGATATCCGGGATCATGCTATCTCTAGGGGTGTCACAGATGGTGCTCGGGTGTCTCATCTTAGCTGTCAGTTTCGCCTATCACCACGTCTGCCAGGATTAGGCACTCTTGCCCTTTCTGGGCTGGTTTTTCTGTGAGTAAATCAGGGTTTTCTATCAATACATGTGTACTGTATAAAGGATACTTAAAACTGGCCCACCTAAAAAATCACCGCTCAGCGCTCAGGACAAATGCACATTGAGTTCCTATGTAGTATATAAATGTCACACTTAAATGAAAATACAGCACTAATTGTAAAATCACAAGTTAAAAGCAGCCGCTAAAAAAAGCAATACAATAAAAAACAATATGAAAACACTCAAAATTGAAAGAGTCCTTGATAATATTGTAGCAGCGCTCGTGTCAGATAAAATCAAATGACAAGATTCCATATAAAGTTCATATATGAGTTAATAAAACAAAGGAGTCCAGTTATAGCTTGTGCTGTGATTTGTTCAAAACACCATCCACCAAACAATTCACCACGTGAGGGAATCTCCCCTTTGGGGGTGCACTTACCACAAGTACAGATGTAATGCGCCTTTGGTTTTACAACTGTTCCTCCAACGCTCCAACCAAAGCTTCCACCAAATTCTAGTCACACTATGCAAGACTCCGGTATAGTCATGTGAAAAAATAAATTGTCCACATAGCGTAATACTGTATTGAAGTTTTAATGACCAAAAAAAAAACCCTTACAAGTTACACGTACAATGATCAAGTTAAACTGAAGCAGTAATAAAGTGCTTAAGTGCAAACGTTATTCACCAGCTCGTCAAAAATGGAGGACAAGATTCTTCTGTGTACATCAGTGATCTACTTCCTGGATATCCGACGGCCTGTGGAACGCACACGTCACTTCCGGCAAATCACGGAGATCACGACCCTGATGCGTTTCGTCACTTCGTGACTTCGTCTGAGGGCCCTCCGGACCATTCAAGGTGAATGGCTTGCTTGATGATGCTAGAGAAGTGATAGCAGACTTGTATTGTGATCCCCCAAGTAGGGATACTTAAAGAGGTTGTAATGCATCCTATGCATTAAAGTGAAAAAACTTCTGATAGTGACCGGCCGCCCAGAACCCCCCCTCCGTTTCACTCATCTGAGCCCTTTAATCCCTCGGCGGAGACGTGCTGTACCTCTCTGCCTGGGGTTCTCAAGCTCTTGATTGGATAGATTGACAACAACGCATCCATTGGCTCCCGCTGCTGTTAATCACATCCAATGACATGGGCGCCGGGGGCGGGGCCGAGTCCTGCATTCTGCATCTATCGACGCAAATGCTGGACTTGGGAACACGCCTGTAAGATAACCCCCCAGGAGAGTGCTTCTCCTAGGGGGTTATACGATGCGGGGAGGAGCTTATAGCGCCACCGAGGGAACCCCAGAAGACAATCGTCGGGGCCACTCTGTGCAAAACGAACTGCACAGTGGAGGTAAGTATGACATGTTTGTTATTTAAAAAAAAAAAAGGAGCCTTTACAATCACTTTAAGCCTGATGACTTTTGTGAAGCTGCTGTATTTGTACACATGTGCAGAGTGGTAGGAAGAGCTCCTGGGGTGGGGTGTATCGGGTGGTTTGTTTGTTTGGTGTTGAGTTATTCACTTTAAGGTCATCACAGAGGACAAGGGAACATGCTTTACATCTGGAGGAAATTGAATCTCCAAATATGGAAAGGCTTCTTCACAGTAAGAGCTGTGAAAATGTGGAATAGACTCTCTCAAAAAGTGGTTCTGGCCAGCTCAGTAGTTTGTTTTAAGAAAGGGCTGGATTCTTTCCTAGATACACTTAATATAACTGGATACTAACATTTATAGGTAAAGTTGATCCAGGGACCATCCCTCTTGGGGATCAGAAAGGAATTTTTCCCCTGCTGGAGAAAATTGGATCATGCTTTATTGGTTTTTTTGCCTTCCTCTGGATCAACTGTGGGTTGTATATATAGGATTGTATATTTTTCCCCCTTCTATTGGTTGAACTGGATGGACTTGTGTCTTTTACAACCAGACTATGTAACTATATGTGTATGGTAAGGGGCAGCCTGCCTACATTTTAATTTTGAGCAATTAACTTCCAGCATGCTGGCCATTCTCTGTATTCAATTTTACCATGGTACCATTGTGGGACAGATGGATACCTATAAGGATAAAAAACCTGACAAAAAATTCCTGCAGTTCGATTTCAAAGGGGGACCCTGATGGTTTTGGTTCATTTCATTTTCACTTTTATAAACTGGTCTTTTACATCATTATTTCATAATAATACTTTTTTTACAAATAAACAATTGGGACAAGCCTGCTTCCATGATATTTAGCTTACAGAACTGAATTTGTGTTTTAAATAGCTAATGAACAGCAGAAGAGCAAACTACCTGGGCTATTCAGGCTATTACCAGCATGGACATAAACTAATTCAGCAGAGAGCAAACACCCGACTTGTTGGCTACAAGTGGTAAATATGAAATATTTATGAGCAATGTTTGATGATTTCCTGACTAAAAGTAAATGAAAAGTTAATTCTTAAAACTGAACTCCGGCTTTACCTTCAGTCTTACACAGCTGTACAGGTTCCTCTCCTGTTCTGAAAATGCTTAGTCTGATTTCACTGCACATTATGAGCTTCTCACAGTGTGCATTAGAAGCTGCAGCAAGTCACATAGACCCCGACTCGTTTTCCTGGCATCCAGCATCATCTAGCTCTTTTGTTCCTAGCCTTACTCTCCCTGGCCCACCCCTTTAATTCAGTGGATTTCAGTTCTTTCAATGAAGAAGGCTCAGCATCATATGAGGGTAATGCCTGGGGCAGTCTGTATGCAAATCAAGACATTTTGATGTTTGCATAAATCATGCCAAGAGCCAGCCCATTGCTGGCATCAGGACTGAGGGCTCTTTAGAGGATTACTGAGATAGAGTGCTCTGATGTTGTTTTCGGGGAGTTATGTACAGCATCCTGCTGGCCCCTACCACAAGCTGTGATCTACCTGTATTGCACAGATATGGACAGGACCATGTGGGAAGGGCCTACTTGCCCTGCATGCAGGGTTGCCACCTGTCCAGGATTCACCTGGACAGTCCAGGTTTTGAATCATGTGTCCGGGTTTCAGTCCACTTGAAACTTGGACACAATATTCAGACCTGGCTGTGACTCCACAAGTAACCAAGATAGTCATACATATATGTCTGTTGCCATCGGGGAGCTACAGGCAGCTGTCTGGGGGCAGGTTTGGCATCCCTGAAGAGTGGGTGCGTGCCAAGTTACTGCTCTCCTTGGGGCATCCAAATGTGTTCCGGTCTTATAGTGTTTACTGCAAAAAAAATATCAAGGGAAGTGCAGGGGGGCGAACTGCCCTGGGGGACACACATTGGGGGGTGTCAGGAACTGCTCAGGGACCCCAGGTGCATGTGGGGACCCAGCGATGTGGGGGAAGCTGTCTGTAAATCCCCCGTCATCTCATCAAGTTAGGCTGTACCTCTGGGATGTTCACCATCTCCCGAGGCAGCCGGAGGTGGTGGGCGGGGTTGGGGTGTGGCTGCCTCCTCCACTTCTCCTACAGACTCCTCCCCTCAGGCTGACCCCCTCCCACAGCTAAAGAAGAAAGAAGAGGAGAGACCACAGCAGCCGGGGAATCTTCTGAGATGCTGTAAGTGACTGAGCAATGCACATTGTCACTACATGCAGACCTAGCCTGTCTCTATATATCACCCTAACCTGGCACTATATACCCACCTAACCTGGCAGTATATACCACCCTGACCTGGCACTATATACAACCCAGACCTGGCACTATATACCCACCTAACCTGGCTCTGTATATTACCCTAACCTGGCACTATATACCACCCTGACCTCACACTATATACCACCCTGACCTGGCACTATATACCCACCTAACCTGGCTCTATATATCACCATAACCTGGCACAATATACCACCCTAACCTGGCACTATATACCACCCTGACCTGGCACTATGTACCCACCTAAACTGGCTCTATATACCACCCTAACCTGGCCCTATATACCACCCTGACCTGGCACTATATACCACCCTAACCTGGCACTATATACCACCCTGACCTGGCACTATATACCACCCTAACCTGACACTATATACCCACCTATCTTGGCTCTATATATCACCCTAACCTGGCACTATATATCACCCTGACCTGGTACTATATACCACCCTGACCTGGC
Organism: Lithobates clamitans; assembly: GCA_037952925.1. Taxonomy (NCBI): domain Eukaryota; kingdom Metazoa; phylum Chordata; class Amphibia; order Anura; family Ranidae; genus Lithobates; species Lithobates clamitans. The sequence continues at coordinate 5,208,046 of JBBGZY010000922.1, read as the reverse complement.
ACTATAAATTCACCTAACCTGGCTCTATATATCACCCAAACCTGGCACTATATACCACTCTAACCTGACACTATATACCACCCTAACCTGGCACTATGTACCACCCTAACCTGGCACTATATCACCTAACCTGCCAGTATACTACCCTAACGTCACTTGACATCGACGTGTGGTGCACTGCCCGCCCACCTGGGGGGGGGGTGCCAGATATAGGATCTGCCCCGGGTGGCAAATGCTTTTGGTATGCCACTGGATGGGCCCAACCCATCATTCTCCACAGACTATTTTGACCATGCCCACCTTCAAAAGCCTGAGACCCCTGCCCATTGCTATGATTCCACTAGACCCTCACGCTAAGGCTCCTTTCACACCTGAGCGTTTCAAAGTCGCGTGTTTTTGCCGCGATTTTGTACAGGTCACCAATGTATAAAGCAGAAAAACACCTGTAATCTGCCCTAGAGAAGCTCACGTTTTTTTTTTCAGCTTAATGCTTTTTTCAGGCGTTTTGCTTCAGGTGACAAAACGCTCAGGTGTGAATAGTGCTATTGAAATAAATGGGATTTTGCTTGTTGGGCGTTTTTCAGGTGTTTTTTCTGGCATTTTACATGAGCTGAAAACGCTCAGGTGTGAATGCAGCCTTATAGCGTTCAAGAAAATCGAACATCACCCCTCGCCAAACGTCAACAAGGAAAGAAACAAAAAGAAGGGTAAACAAACCAACAGTAACAATTAGGGGAGGGAGAAAGGAAAAAGTTTCTCAGCTGACCAACTCCAACTGACTCTCAATCAACACCCCCTTCTTACCAGACCACTATTGTCCCCACCCTGCCATGCCCTGCTCTCGTCCAATCAGGTAGGCATCTATACTTACTTTAAGAAAAAACCCTACTTAACCAGCCTAACTACAGCCTAGACTGCAAACACAATCATATGTAGGCCCTCCTCTTAAAGCTAGGCATCCCATTCCAGGCCTGCTCTATCACTCTGCTGTAACGTGTCTTTACTTTTTGAGAAGCCGGTGAAGGCAATATTATTGTAAATCTGATTACCAACTTTAGCTGGTGTGGCCATGGGAATTTAATGTAAAGAAGGACTAGAAGTAATGACACCTGGTGAGTAAAAATACGTTTTGAATGAATACATTTGTAAGGGGTAGGGTGCTAGGGTGGTCGTCAAATTTTCCATGTTTCCCTCCTTGTTGGGCGACAAGCAAGGGTCACATGAGAGGCTTACCCCAGGGTGGGTTCTTTTTCGCTATGCCCTGAGCTGTAAACTACAGTATACAGTGGGGACAGAAAGTATTCAGACCCCCTTAAATTTTTCACTCTTTGTTATATTGCAGCCATTTGCTAAAATCATTTAAGTTCATTTTTTTCCTCATTAATGTACACAGAGCACCCCATATTGACAGAAAAACACAGAATTGTTGACATTTTTGCAGATTTATTAAAAAAGAAAAACTGAAATATCACATGGTCCTAAGTATTCAGAACCTTTGCTCAGTATTTAGTAGAAGCACCCTTTTGATCTAATACAGCCATGAGTCTTTTTGGGAAAGATGCAACAAGTTTTTCACACCTGGATTTGGTGATCCTCTGCCATTCTTTCTTGCAGATCCTCTCCAGTTCTGTCAGGTTGGATGGTAAACGTTGGTGGACAGCCATTTTTAGGTCTCTCCAGAGATGCTCAATTGGGTTTAAGTTAGGGCTCTGGCTGGGCCATTCAAGAACAGAAGAGATATAAAAAAACACTGCGCTCTAGTGCAACAAATAAAATATATGTAAACCAGCAGCTGCATACATTGTGACAAACAATAAATGGTGAATGAAAGAAAAATGCAGCGCTACAAGATATGAAAAATTAGGTATAGTTAAACCTATTAAAGGGGAATAATGTGCTTAGCGATAAAGCTGGTGTTCAAAAAACCTATAAACTGTGAAGTGTGCAACCACTATGTGAAAAGTCCACATACAGCAAAGGAATTATTCAAAACTCAAATCTTAAAGGGGAACTGGCATGAGCAAGTGAAAAAAAGCGTGAGTCTTTGAAAAACAAAGTCAATAATACATTATGTGAATCCGTGACTGTAAACCGACATCAAGGTACAGAACATCCGTAACTGCAAGCCAAAATCACGGTGTGGGACGTCAAAGCAAAAACATCAAAAAGTAAGGAAGGGTGGGTACTCTTACCAGATGACGTGGACTCCTCTGTCATATGACATGGAGTCAATAAGGCATGGAGCCCCACCTGGGCTGGGAACGTTATCCGAAGCGATGGAACCTTTGTCTCACTCCTCGACCCCCCTGTTGAGATGAGGGGATATCCGGAGGGGCGGCCAGATGGGTATTAACCGATGGACATCAAAGTATCGTCCGAGAAGAAACCAAAGGCAAACTTGATCCAGACCTCGTGATGGAGGTAGGCTACTGAGAGGCAGTTTCTTTCACCGGGATAATATGCAAATAAAAAATAAAGGCTTCCGCACGGTGCAGGTAAACCAGGGATTTTTATTTCTAAAAACACCGTACACAAAATCAATAAAAGTGATCACTGTTAAAAAATAAGCAAAGGCAGCGTAAGGAAGGGCGATCTCCCCTTAGTACAGGGGGCAGCAGGGCAAAAGATAGGTTCAACAGTTTGTAGGGCAGTGTACAGAGGCTTGGTTTTTAAGGCATTGTACAGGGTCAGCAGGGCAGAGGACAGGGAGCAGCAGGACGGTGTACAGGGGGACAGCAGGGCAAAGGGTGGAAGGTCAGCAGGGGATTGTGCAATAATTGGTAGGGCAATGTATAGGATGTTAGCAGAGCTGAAGATAAAGAGCCAAGGACAGGGGTCAGCAAGGTGAAGGACAGGGGGTCACTGCTGGCAGGGCAGAGGACAGGGGTCAATGTTGGAGAGGCAGAGGACAGGGATCACCTCTGGAGAAGCAGAGGATGGGGGTCACCTCTGCAGAAGCAGAGGACGGGGGTCATCTCTGCAGAAGCAGAGGACAGGGATCACCTGGAGATGCAAAGGACAGGGATCGCCACTGGCAGGGCAGAGGACAGAGATCACTGCTGGAGAGGCAGAGGGCAGGAATTACCACTGGATAGGCAGCGAGGTAGAGGACAGGGATCACCACTGGAGAGACAGCGAGGCAGAGGACAGGAATCACAACTGGCAGGGCAGAGGACAGGGATCACCGCATGAGGGGCAGAGGACAGGGATCACTGCTGGAGAGGCTGAGGACAAGGACCACTGCTGGAGAGGCTGAAGAGAGAAATTACCGCTGGAGAGGCAAAGGACAGGGATCACCGCTGGAGAGGCAGATGACAGAGATTACCGCTGGAAAGGCAGAGGACATGGATCACTGCTAGTGAAGCAGAGGGCACAGATCACTGCTGGAGAGGCAGAAGACAGGAATCACAACTGACAGGGCAGAGGACAGGGATCACCGCATGAGGGGCAGAGGACAGGGATCACTGCTGGAGAGGCTGAGGACAAGGATCACTGCTGGAGAGGCTGAAGAGAGAAATTACCACTGGAGAGGCAAAGGGCAGGGATCACCGCTGGAGAGGCAGATGACAGAGATTACTGCTGGAAAGGCAGAGGACATGGATCACTGCTAGTGAAGCAGAGGACAGAGATCACTGCTGGAGAGGCAGAGGGCAGGAATTACCACTGGATAGGCAGCCAGGTAGAGGACAGGGATCACCACTGGAGAGGCAGCGAGGCAGAGGACAGGAATCACAACTGGCAGGGCAGAGGACAGGGATCACCGCATGAGGGGCAGAGGACAGGGATCACTGCTGGAGAGGCTGAGGACAAGGATCACTGCTGGAGAGGCTGAAGAGAGAAATTACCGCTGGATAGGCAAAGGACAGGGATCACCGCTGGAGAGGCAGATGACAGAGATTACCGCTGGAAAGGCAGAGGACATGGATCACTGCTAGTGAAGCAGAGGGCACAGATCACTGCTGGAGAGGCAGAAGACAGGGATCACTACTGAAGAGGCATAGAACAGGGATCACTGCTGGGAGGGCACTCAACAGAGCTCCTTTCCCATCCCAGCACAGCACACAGCTCCCCTCCCCACACTACACACAGCTGAGATCACATTCTCTTACACACAGCCACGATCTGTGTGTAGTTGGCTGCTATGTTGCAGTTCTGACCTGTGAATTTCCCTGATTGGAATGTGTAGATTGTAGCTGTGTGTAAAAGAATGTGATCTCAGCTGTGTGTAGTGTGGGGAGGTGGAGCTGTGTGCTGTGCTGGGATGTGCAAGAAGCTCAGTGGCTAGGCAGAACATCCAAGGTGAAGAGGGGTTTGTCAGGGGGCTTTGGGGGCGGAGCAAAACTGGAATCTGGGGGGCCACAGCCTACCTCGGCACCCCCTAGATCTGGCCATGGTGTGTGATCACATATGTGTATTTTATAAATCATAGTATCTATCATTTTCATGTACTATGTCCATCTTAAGTATCTGTTTGATCCTGCCAGTCACATTTCTTCTGTGTTCTAAATCACACAATGCACACAAGCTGATCTGTCTTATTAGTGTGGTCAGTTTTCATCCTTCGGCTGGCCATTCATTCTGGTACAGGACTCTTCAAACACACAGCATGCCTGTATTGGGTAATTTATTAAGCCACCATGACCCCTCAACCAATCACAGCCTACCTCTGTCATACACCCGCTTCCAATTACAGCCTACTTCTTGAACATGCCCCCTGCTCAAGCACAGCCTGCATCTTGTCTCAGGCTGAACAGACTAGGAAATACAGGCCCACTGTGTGTCCGCACATTGTCTGGTAACCTCGCCCCTCACTACAAGGAAGAAGAGATGAATGGTCGCATGACAGAACTTTTTAACCTTGTAAAAAGAGTAAGATAGATCATTTCTGAAACTAAGCAAAATTAGTTGGTACCTGCATTGTTATATCATAGTTATATCTACAGGGCCTTAAAAAAGTATTTATACCCTTTGAAATATTCCACATTTTGTCATGTTACAACTAAAAACATAAATATATTTTATTGCGATATTATGTGATAAACTAACACAAAGTAGCACATAATTGTGAAATGGAAGGAAATGATAAATGGTTTTCAAATGTTTTTACAAATAAATATATGAAAAGTGTAGCATGCATTTATATTCAGCCCCCATGAGTCAATACTTTGTAGAAAAACCTTTCACTGCAATTACATGTAGTTTAATTATTCTGCGCTCACCAAACTGATAATGTGATCAATATTGTATGAAATACAATGTTATATGTGATACAAAAAAGGTGAAAAAAGTGAAAAAAGGAAGTGAAAAATAATATGTGTATGCTGCTATCTCCAAGAATAAAAGAAAATTCACAAACATATATAGAAAAAAAGACATTGCGCAAACCTTAAAACCATTCTTAAATAATCATACAAAAACACATAACCATGTGAGTAAATCGGTCAATGTGAATCAATTATTATTGTGTTAAAAAGTCCCAAAACAAAAAAATATAAACTTGAGGTGAAGTGATAATGAGGCAACTTCTGATGCAGCACCTAAAAATTTGCAATGGCAACTGGTCAGTACTTTATATCTAAATGGAGAAGTAAGCTTAAAACTGGATTGCCTCTTACCGGAGAGAATGGACCCCAAATTATAGAGATCAAGCTCGCCCGATATGCACAGTAATCAGCTGTGATGTTTCACCTACTCCGCTCCAAACAACAGTCACTCTCCTCCATCAAGGACGAGACCTTTTAGTAAGTTTCCAACCGTCCAGTCACTATGCCCAATGCTCCTCCAGTAAGTATAAAGGATTTAGAAAAAAAGGAACTGCATGGTGCAGTAAAATTCCAATAAGAGTGGTCGTTTATTCCATAATTTTTTTTTTTCTTAAGCACAGCGAAGAAATACGATACAAAACACAGCCACAAGCTTTAAGACTGCCAGCTGGTGCGTGGTGTCATCACAAGATTCTCTCTAAGAGCCCTTGCACACTGGGGCGGTTTGCAGGTGCTATTGCGCTAATAATAGCGCCTGCAAACCGCCCCGAAAGTGCCGCTGCTGTGTATCCAGTGTGCAAGCCCCGAGGGCTTACACACTGGAGCGATGCGCTGGCAGGACGGTAAAAAAAGTCCTGCCAGCAGCATCTTCGGAGCGGTGAAGGAGCGGTGTGTATACCGCTCCCTTACCGCTCCTGCCCATTGAAATCAATGAGACGGCGCGGCTATACCGCCGGCAAAGCGCCTCTGCAGAGGCGCTTTGCGGTGGTATTTAACCCTTTCTCGGCCGCTAGCGGGGGGTAAAACCGCCGGCTAGCGGCTGCATACCGACGGTAAAACGCCGCTAATAATAGCGGCGTTTTACCGCCGACACCGCCCCCCGCCCCAGTGTGCAAGGGCTCTAATGGACGCGTTTTCCTGTAACAAGCATCGACTGTAACAAGCATCTCGGTTCCCAGTCAATGCTTGTTACAGGGAAACGCGTCGGTTGGAGAGAATCTTGTGATGTCACCATGCACCAGCTGGCAGTCTGAAAGCTTGTGGCTGTGTTTTGTATCGTATTTCTTCGGTGTGCTTAAGAAACATTTTTGGGAATACACTGCCACTTTTTACTGCTGAATGAAGTTCCTTTTTCTCTAAATCCTTTATACTTACTAGAGGAGCATCGGGCAGATTGACTGGAAGGTTGAAAACTTTGGAGCGGACCAAGTGGACCATCACAGCTGATTACTGTGCATATCAGGCGAGCTTGATCCCTATAATTTGGGGTCCATTCTGTCCGGTAAGAGGCCATCTGGCTTTTAACTTACTTCTCCGTTTGGATATAAAGTATTGACCAGTTTCCATTGCACATTTTTAGGTGCTGCATCAGAAGTTGCCTTCATTATCACTTCACTTCAAGTTAATTTTTTTGTGTTTTGGGAATTTTTAACACAATAATAATTGACTCACTGCAATTACAGCTTTAGGTCTTTTTGGGTATGTCTCTGCCAGCTTTGCACATCTAGAGAGAGAAACTTTTACCCATTCCTCTTTGAAAAATAGTGCAAGCTCTGTCAGATTGGATGGAGAGTGTCTGTGAAGAGCAATTTTGAAGTCTTGCTACCGATTCTCAGTTGAATTTAGGTCTGGACTTTGATTGGGCCATTCCAACACATGAATATGCTTTGATCTAAACCATTCCATTGTAGCTCTGGCTGTATGTTTAGGGCGTTGTTCTGCTGGAAGGTGAACCTTTGCCCCAGTCTCAAGTCTTTTGCAGACTCTAACAGGTTTTCTACCAATATTGCTCTGTATTTGGCTCCAACCATCTTCCCATCAACTCTGACCAGCTTCCCTGTCCCTGCTGAAGAAAAGCATCCGGACAACACGATGCTGCTACCACCATGTTTCACGTTGGGGGATGGGGTGTTCAGGGTGATGTGCAGTGTTAGTTTTCCGCCACACATAGCGTTTTGCTTTTAGGCCAAAAGTCAAATTTTGGTTTCATTTGACCAGAGCACATTCTTCCACAAGTTTGCTGTGTTCCCCACATGGCTTCTCGCAAACTGCAAATGGGACTTCTTATGGCTTTCTTTCAACAATGGCATTCTTCTTTTCCCTCTTTTTTTTGTAAATTCTTTTTATTAAAGGTTTTTCTCATAGAAAAAACATATACAAACTTAGAACATAACAAACATTCAGCACCACAATTCAGCAACAGTGTACAATGCAGCTCCCATATCTAATAGTAACAGATATCAGAAATCTTTCCATACAAAAATCATAGCAAAGGGGAAGAAAAATCAAACAAAAAGGGGGGGGGGGGAGAGGGGAAGGGGGAGGACAAATATAATATACATTTGTTATACACAGTATAATATCCCCCAATAGCCGTAGTAAAGGAGAGTCTAAAATTCCCATCTAGGCTTACCCAAACCTCACCACCCGCCACATAATTCAACTAGTCACCGGGAGGCATTCAGTCAGATGCAGTAGAATTATCCTCAATCCAGCCACCCTATACCGTATACTTATAAGGTACCCCTCTACTGAGATATGTAGCTTCATACAGCGGCAGAGCCTTATTAATCAATGCCTTCCAGGCCATCAGGGTAGGTGCCAGCGGTTTCTTCCACAACAAGATAATCATTTTGTGAGCATAATACAGGAGCAACGTGAGCAGAGTACATTTCACATTTTTGGGTCTACCAGGCCCAACAGACAAATTTCAATGGATGGTGCAATAGCAATTGTAGTTACCGACCTAATACAGTCCATCACACCCACCCAAAACCGCCGGACATGCGGGCAAATCCAAAAAATGTGTAGAAAATCTGCTCCAGGTGAATCACACCTCCAGCAGTTCGAGGGGTGCACAGGGAAAATCCTTGCCAATTTAGGAGGGGTATAATATATCCTATGAAGAAACTTGAACTGAATCAGGTGATCATGAGCCGACACCAATCTGACAGATGTGATGCGCCAAATATCATCCAAGTCATCATTGTCAAGCTGCGGGAAATCCAACGTCCAGGCAGCACGACATGATTCGAGAAGCTTTGTAGTGTCAGTGAACAATTCCTTGTATATAGTGGATACGGCTTTGGGTAATTCCTTGTCCCTGAGTAGTGATTCCAGGTCACCAGCCCGCACACTTAGTGTGGAGGACCCAAACTGAGCAAAAAAGGCATTCCTGAACAGTAAGAAATGGAACAGGTGCGAGCTAGGGAGCTGGTATTTACTTCTGAGCACATCAAACGACAATAATACCCCATTTCCAACCCACTGTTTTAATCCTATATCTAGTCCAGACTATTGGATTTGGGTAGACAAAAAAATGGGGTAAGCTTGGATTGCGCCACAGAGGAGTATAAGGTGACACTACCCTTTCTTGAAGTGCCGCCCTTCTAGTCGATTCCCATGCTCCGATGACTGAGCGCATTGACCCCGTCATGGGATAGGGAGCTCCATTGCCCCTGTACAGTAGGTCAGACAGTGCCTCATATGAGCCAACCACAGCAGCCTCCAAAGTTATCGCAGCATCATCCTCTGGTTGAGTCAGCCATCTATGTGCAAAAACCAACTGCCCCGCTAAAAAATATCGAAAGAAGTTAGGTACCGCCAACCCACCTTCCTTCCAGGGCTGCTGCAGCACTTGCAATCTAATGCGTGGAGTCCTCCCACCCCAGAGAAAGTCTGTGATCACTCTATCTATGGACTGAAAAATAGTCTGTGGTATCCAAACCGGAGAATTCCTAAAGATGTATAGAAATAGGGGTAGGAATTTCATTTTTAGCAAGTTTATTTTCCCAATCAGGGACAGTGGAAGGTTACGCCAGGCCTGAGTGCGCAGCTTAAGCGCCCGAACGATCGGAGCGACACTGAGGGGGATAAAGTCAGATACCGACTGAGTAATATGCAGTCCCAGATATTTCACCTTATCCACCCACTGGTGTGGGGAGCCTGTCGGGGCCCTAAGGGTCGGGGATGGGACTTGCAATGGGAGAATTTGCGACTTACCCGAATTTACCTTGAGACCGGAGTACCGGGAGAAAGTGTCTAGAATGGATAGAGCTGTGGTCAACAAGTGGTCATGATCCCCCAGGAAGAGCACCATATCATCCGCATATAGCGCAGTTTTTTTAATCCAAAACACCCACCCGTAACCCCTGCACCCCAGAAGACGCACGCAGGGCTGCAGCCAAAGGCTCGATAAGCAAGGCAAATAAGCCCGGAGAAAGCGGGCAGCCCTGTCGCGTCCTCCTGGCTACTGGGAAGAACTCAGACACCAACCCATTAAGCCTGACTGCTGCCACGGGGGAATGGTATAGTATCGCAATCCATTGACAAAATAGAGGGCCAAACCTAAACCTTGACAACACCTCTTGCATATAGCTCCAGTCTACAGAGTCAAAAGCCTTTTCTAAATCTTAAAAGACTAATATTCCTCCTTTGGTAGTCTAAGGGCCTAGCTGTATATGGGTATACACCCTTCTCAAGTTGATATCAGTGGCCTTACCAGGCATGAACCCAGTTTGGTCCTCAAACACTAACTGGGATATAAGCCTGTTGGCCTGCATTTTTGTAAGGATTTTATAATCCATATTCAGTAATGAGATCAGCCTATATGAGGCGCAGTGGAGGGGATCCTTGTCTGGCTTGGCTATAAGTACAATACGTGCTTCGTACATTGAGGGAGGCAGCTGGCCCGCTTTTAAGCATTCCCGATAAAGGGCCAACAACCGTGGTGAGATAATTTTCTTATGTAACCTATACCACTCAGCAGGCAAGCCATCTGGGCCCAGTGCCTTATGGTTTGGGAAGTATGCCACCGCTACACCCAGCTCCTCCAGTTTGAAGAAGGCAGGTGTAGAGGATCCAAAAGCGCAGCCAGGTCCACCTTGGGGTAGGTTGGGATAGAGGCGTGTAATGTTGTATAAAAGGAAAGGAAAGCATCCAGAATTTCCTCTTTAGAAGACACTAGTGTTCCAGAGGGTGAGTAGATACAAGGGACAACAGTGGATGTATAACTATCAGCCACCAGCATGGCCAGCAATAGCCCATTCTTGTCCCCCCGTTTAAACACCTGCTTCATTATCTGCCTACTGTCCTTTTTAGTCATATCTTTATAGTGCAGATACAGCCCCCCTCTGGCCTGACGCAGGTCTGCCAGAGAGGCAGATGAGGGATTATCAGCATATATATGGGGCGCTCTGTCCCTCTTCCATAAAAGCCAGATTTGTGGAGTGCACAACAAATAGTTGTCCTGTGAACAGGTTCTCCAACCTGATCTCTGCAGCTCTGGAGTTACTATGGGTTACCATGGGCCTCTTGACTGCCTCTCCGATTAATGCTCTCCTTGCCTGGGCTGTCTGTTTAGGTGGACAGCCATGTCTTGGTAGGTTTGCAGTTGTGCCATACTCTTTCCATTTTCGGATGATGGATTGAACAGTGCTCCATGAGATGTTCAAAGCTTGGGATATTTTTTTATAACCTAACCCTGCTTTAAAATTCTCCACAACTTTATCCCTGACCTGTCTGGTGTGTTCCTTGGCCTTCTCGATGCTGATGGTTCACGAAAGGTTCTCTAACAAACCTTTGAGGGCTTCACAGAACAGCTGTATTTATACTGAGATTAAATTACACACAGGTGAACTCTATTTACTAATTAGGTGACTTCTGAAGGCAATTGGTTCCACCAGATTTTAGTTAGGGGTATCAGAGTAAAGAGGGCTGAATACAAATGCATGCCACACTTTAGATATTTATTTGTAAAACATTTGGAAAACCATTTATAATTTTCCTTCCACTTCCTTCCACAATTTCTCCTTGTAGTTCTTCAGCCCATTGAACTCCCGGTCTCTCACTAGACTCTCTGATTCACTGCCACTGAATCCCTTGAGCTCCTCCAATCTTCACGTGGTATCTTCCTCAAGCGTCACCCCCACCTCTCTGCTGGGTCCCTAGCTTGGCACTCCCAATACTTCTCAAGCTTCAATCCACTGGCCTGCTTGGTCCCTAGCTGGACACACAAGGCTGCTCTGCAAGTGTCACTTCCGCTGGCTGGGCCCCTGACTTGATCACCTCCTGAAGTTTCCAGATTCTCCACCATGCCCGTTCAGTGAGAAAACTGCTCCGATACTTGCTTCAGTTACTCACTTTGATCCCTGGTAATAAGGTGGTTGGTCCCTTAGTGGGGACAGCTTCCCATCTACCTCCGACCACTAACAGGTTCTCCGGCTGGCAAAACCATCACTTCTGGTTGGACTGCAAGCTGCAATCCCAACCCTGCACTGCTCTCTTGCTTCGGAATAGGCCCTCAGACAGCCTAGCAGCCAGATGCCCCCGGGATAGGCCCAATCTCTGGCCTAGCAGCCCGGGGCAACATGACACACGTCCACCCAGACAGCCATCGAGGTGGCACAGAACATAAATCACCTGACTCCACCCGAATATATAGGCTCTACCAGCAGGCCAAGGGATTTAAGAAAATCCCTGCCCATTGGCTGAGATACCCCATATACCCATAACCTGACCTTGAGTTGCCCTTATCATATCTAGTACCACCGAGTACCTGGCCGCCTAGTGGTAGAAGAGAAAAGTGCAACAAAGCCAAACTTAGGGAGAAATCAATAGATCTCTAACAATCAACCAGGATAACTACTCCTGGCAAGTAAATTTGTGAGAAGCAACCCTGCCTAAACTCCAGGGTGCTACACTTGTTTCACAGGCCTTAAACTGACAATAGCGCTGGCATAACAGAAAATAAATATTTCTACAAAGCACGGGACAGTCAAAGCATATATTATCAAAATATACTGTAGCTGTTTCCACCAACTTTAACACAGGCACAGTTTAGGGAGGAGACTACTGTTATTGTGGAACTATACAGCCAGTGTCAAACCTGCCCTATACCGAAGAAGGATGCACACAAGACATTGACTGTAAGAATTGTGGGAGGTGTAGTTATGACATGCTGAGCTAGGTTGGTGAGCTGGAAAGAGGAGACTGCAAATCCGACAAGGCACTGGGTCAAAGAGGAGAGGTGGTTCCCTACTGTTTCCCAGTGAGGAGAAGTATGGAGGCTTTTTCTCAGAGGACTGATTGCACCTCAGCTGCTGGCAGACTGTTCACTGCTGTACCTGAGAATTAGAGAGGCACAGTGACAGATCTGGGGCATCAGAGATGGATGCTGAGACAGATGCTGATTGAGCTTGCTGCCTGATCAAGGGATGTTGCAGATACAGACCAGCTGTTTCACCCAGTATACCAAGGGGGACCACCTGCTAACACAAGACGGTGAGAGACCGGTGGCCAGATCCACACTACACTTTGACAGAAAGTGGGACAGTGTTGTCTGCAAGTGTTCCAGAGCCAGTGCTATTCTCAGTGCTTAAAGCGGTTTAAAACCCGAAACCCAAAATATAATACAGTATATTGAAGCTTACCAATTCTTAAATGTGGTGCTTTTTTAAAACTATTTCCCTCATTTGTTACCTAGTGATCTGGCCAGTAACATAATTCCTCTATTAGAGTGCCTCCACTCTGGATGAAGGAGCACAGGGTGCATCTTCGGACAGCGGCATTGTTAATCTGGGGGAGGAGAGTGTTACATGGACTAGCAGATTTGGATACAAAAATTGAAGCTAAAGTCCCTTACTTTATAAACACACTTTATAAGCAGTTACAGCAAACATTTTTTTCCTTCTGAGATAAAGATTTTTCATAAATAAATAAAAGCTGATCATTGAAAGCACTTCTGTCAGTAGCAAATGGTTTGTCTCAACACTTTAACTACTACATCTGCAGGACAGCCTGTTCTGTTACAAAAAAACAGACTTACTAGCCTAACTGAAAATGAAGGAAGGAAAGCCTAAAAAAGAAAATGAATGCAGCCATCACATCTAAAAATTGATGAGCTACAATACAATAATATGTTTGCTTTTGGGTTTAATACGACTTTAAAGGGACCAAAGCTAGTGTCATCATGAGTGCTTAAAGGAACATTATGCTGAGTGCACCAACAAAACAATTGGGCCCCAACGAGCTGCCTAGCCGAAAAGAGTATATTACAGACTGCTGAACTATTAGAATGGCATAATTCTCCTTAGGATTGCCCCAGTATAAGGTTTAGAAGAAGTTGATCCCCACTTGCTTGTTTTAAACAGTATATTTATTTCTGCTGTTCACCTATTTGCAATATATTTCTAGTTATGGTTTAACTGTTTATTGTATTGTTGCTGTTGTTTCATATCTCTTTTGCTACCAGGATACTGCATATACATCAGGAATAAATATTCCCCACCCAGCCAGGTATGTCAGAGCGCATGGTGCTGTTTTCAGATTTGTGGACACAGAAACAGGGGACCCAATCTATCCAGTTGCTCCTTTGGGGGTGAGTGCTTTATAATAAACATGCAAAACGCATGGTGCTGTTTGCAGATTTGTGGGCACAGGAACAGGGGACCCAATCCATCCAGTGGATCCTTTGGGGGTGAGTGGTTTATAATAAATAATATATATCCCAATAAACAAATCCACAAGCCATGCTGGCCCTGACATGGACCATAATGAAGAATATACAAATTATTGAAAATTTTCATCAGTGTGTGTTCATTTTGAATGTGGGCATGAGGAATTCTTAATCGAGGTTAAAACATCACAGATATATCATCTATGTGACAAGATTTCTACTATTGATTTTTAGTTCTGTAATGTTATTACTGCCACCGTCCAATAGGCCACTGCACATATAACATGGCTTTGCACTCTGATCACTGCTGCCAAGCCATGACACCGAATATGAGGACACAGCCTTTATGAAGCCTCTCACAGTCTGTATTAAAAGTGTCTTCTCTCTTTTATGTTATTCCATTTTTCTATTGCAATTAGTCTTCTAATAGGCAAGGAATATTTTTAGTTAATTTCAGTTCCACTTAATTGATTCCAAGTGAAACCTAGCAACTGAGTTAATTGATCCCTGTATTATACAGTATCTGCAAGGTAACTCCCTTAGCAACCGTCATCCTTGGGACTCATAAAAAAATAACGATGAAAACAATGGATAGAGCGTTGACAGAATAAACCCATAAAACGACTCCTGGGGTTTTTGCGGGTGGAGGAGAAATGAGCATGGCTTCAGATCACAGTCTGAAGTGAGGCTGAGATGAGAAAGAAAAGAAGCTTAGCTTCCTGTGAAGACATGCAACATCTAGCCATTAGACCTCTGTGGCTGCTCTGTGAATCAGAGGTGTGGAAAGTTAAAACCACAATGGAAATGATCTGGTTTTTTTTTTTGTTTTTTTTTCAGGCAAGTCATGTGGTCCTGTGGTCCTTTGTGATTGGATTAATCCTGGCCTGGCCTAAAGCTGCCCATATATGACTACAATTGGGCCTTCAGAGATTTCTGCATTGTGGCAAGGAGTAGTCCAATCTTTAGCAGGTTTGGACATCCACAGTAATGACCTGAACTAATAGATCTAGGTAAATTCAGGTGAGTGCCAAAATACCACATTGATAAGGGGATAATTAATAGTGTAATATTTTAATGACCACATCTCCCATCTACTTGAATTATATGCTAGATTAATATCCACCTGGAAGGAAAGTCAGAGCTTTGGTGCCGCATCCAACAAAAGGAGCTGTACCAACACACTGATGTAGCACATTCCGAGTCCACAAACTTTGACATGTTTCACTCTTAAATAGAGTTTAATGTAAGAGACTGTACAGACTGTGAGTTGGGTGGCTAAACCGGAACTTCACCCAAAAGGGGAGGTTCCGTTCTTCCTTCTCCTCCCCCCTACTTCTTTACATTTGGCACACCATTATTTTTGGAGGTAGCTGGTACCTGATTTTGCCGCAGCGATCTGAGCAGAGGTTCAGCCCTCCCCTCCTTCCCCCGCAGCCCTCTGGGACACATCACAGGTCCGCGAAGACTGTGAGACCAATTGCAAAGGGGCTCCACATGCGCAATTGGAAGACGGCCGTGAAGCTGAAAAGCTGAAAACTGCCAGTTTCCCTTAGCGAAGATGCTGGTGTCTGCACCCAAAGCTGATTGAAGAATCGCCTTGGGTGAGGACAGCACTGGATCCAGGGGCAGGTATTGTTGCAAGAAATTCTCACTGCTTGTCCTGTAAGGCCCCTTTGATTGATCACATAGGACCTGAGTTCTATTTGGCTAGCTTTAAAGGGCCAACTACCTTGTATTTTGCTAGATGAGATGTATATATTTGATGTATTTGGATACTCTGTGCCCTAATCCTCTCTCTTGGAGTTTATTAAGCTAAAAAAGCTATTTAAACTTCCTAAAGTGACTGGCACCCAATTGCCTTTTACCTCACAAGAAGCCAATGAATCTGCCCTGCGTGGTAAAATGCTAATCTCCCAAGGTGACTGGGGGTCCTCCTTAAAGAGGAGCTTCAGTCTCCCCCAAAAAATTAAAAGTCAGCAGCTACAAATACTGTAGCTGCTGACTTTTAATATAAGGACACTTCCTCCGGCTGAAAAGTTAAAGGGTTTTTTTTTAATCCAAATATAGCTCCAGACCTCTCATCTAGCAAAGTAGGTAGTTGGCACCTTGGGAGCAGCCAAATAGACTTCCTAGAAGATAAATCAGGGGTACCTTACAGGATGAATATGGAGAATTTCTTGCAATGCCTATTTGCAGCAGCCTAGCTCACAAAGAGAACCTTCAGCACAGATGCCTCCTCCTAAGGTGCGCCATACAGGCAGCCATCACCCTGCTCTGCTCTCTCGAGATGTAACCTCCAGCAGGGGGGGCTTGTCCAAGATGGCGATGGGAGCGGACATGTTTTAGCTCCGCTCCACTGCGGTGCTGGAAGCACATCCGCCGCTGAAATACCAACAGCCTCAGAACAGTCGACCTCCATCAGTGTCCCTTCATTGATTGACAAAGACGGGGTCAGACAGGTTTCCTCTAGAGCAATTAGTGAGGGGTTCATGTCCTATTACTCAGACCTCTATTCCACCGGGGTGGACTATTCTATGGAAGACCTCCACATCTACCTCTCGGATGTTGACTTCCCTGTCCTGACTGATACCTACAGAGACCAACTCGACTCCCCTATCACCCTTGAGGAGGTCCAATGGGCCATCTCCTCGCTCCAAGCAGGGAAGATGCCGGGTCCGGACGAGTTGCCTGCTGAGTTTTATAGAACGTATGCTGAGGAACTAGCACCCAAATTCCACTCTATGCTCCTGTCGTTGCTGAGAGAGGGGGCCTTGCAGGGTTCCATGTCTGAGGCGGTGATAATGGTTATTCCCAAGCCGGCTAAGGACCCTGAACTCTGCAAATCCTATCGCCCGATCTCTCGGCCAAATTGCTGGCCAAAATATTGGTGACCCGGTTGAATGGGGTGATTACAGCTTTGGTTTATCTAGATCAATCCGGCTTCATGCCAGGTAGAGGAACGGATATCAATATCCGTAGGCTGTTCACCCACGTTGATCTGGCTGGGGAGGGCGACACAGGAATAGTGGCTGCGCTTGATGCCGAAAAGGCATTTGACTCAGTCGAATGGCTTTTCCTCTGGAAGGTGCTGGAATGCTTTGGATTTGGACCTAGGTTCATCTCCTGGATCCAGCTTCTTTACAGGGACCCGACTGCCCGTGTTAGAGTGAATGGCCTATTGTCAGCGCCATTCAGCTTACATAGGGATACCACACAGGGGTGTCCTCTGTCTCCGGGGCTTTTTGCCCTGGCGATTGAGCCCTTGGCTATCCTAATACGTCAGGACCAGAGAGTGAGGGGTCTTCAGGTTGGGATACTCCAAAAAAAAATTTCGCTTTATGCTGATGATACCTTGTTGTATCTGGCTGACGCAGGACCCTCCCTAAGCTCTGCCCTTGAGATAATAGACCAATTTGGGAAATACTCCGGGGTCCGCGTTAATTGGGACAAATCGGTCCTGTTTTCCCTCCATCAGTCGGGTCATAGGGTGGTTACTTACACTCCACGCCAATGGGTGGATGAATTTAAGTATCTCGGAGTGATTGTCAGAGGATCCCTTCAGGCTTATATAGAAGATAATCTCTCTCCCCTACTGACCCAGTTTGGTAAGAAATGCCATCTCTGGAAAACACTTCCCCTGTCCCCTGTGGGGAGGGTAAACCTGCTAAAAATGGTATATCTCCCCAAGTTTGTATATTTTTTTAGGAACGCTCCGTGCCCTATCCCTAAATCCTTTTTTCAAAAATTAGATTCCATTATCTCTACCTTTGTCTGGGCTGGGAAGATCCCGAGATTGGCGAAGCGGACGCTCCAACTCCCCCTATCCCAGGGTGGCTTGGCAATGCCTCACTTCCAGCTCTACTACTGGGCGGCAGTTCTGGTGATGGTCCGGCGGTGGTTTGCCCAGTCCAGACAGAACCCGGCAGGGGCCCTTGAGGCGGCCATCTTAGGATCCTATGCGGCGTTGAGTAATTTACCCTATAGGGGCTCCAGAGCCCATCCCCAAATAACGACTCTGATACGTACAACCATACAGGTGTGGCAAAGGGCTAGGGCTATTTACAAAAAGGACTGTCATCTCACCCCATACACCTTTATGGGGCAACCCCATGCTACCTCACCTCTACAAGCTTCCAGACCCCCAGTTATGGGCTGCTAAAGGGATAATCACAATCAAACATATCTACACTGACGGGTCATTCTCCTCCTTTGAGACACTAAAAGTCAAATATGCCGTTCCAGCCTCCATGACGTTCAGATACTACCAACTCAGACATGCGACCCAGGCCCAATTTCCTGACTCCCTGACTTTACAGACTGACAGTGTGGAACGACTGCTCATTGCTAAACTCTTGGACAAACCCCTGTCTTCCCTCTACCTTTATCTGTCAGTTGCGCACATGACGTCCCTGACTAAAGTGTATAATAAGTGGAAGACTGACATCCCGGAGCTGACGGACGAGAGCTGGGAGGATGTGGTATCTGATTATACTAATAGGATGACTTCAGCAAGGGATCGTTTCATTCAACGTAAGTTTTTGCACAGAGCATATTACACCCCTGCTAGACTAGCCAATATATACCCCGGAACGAGTACCCTATGTTCCAGGTGTGGTTCATCCCCTGGGTCATTCCTTCACATGGTATGGTCATGTCCTAGGCTACGCCGCTAATGGGAGAGAGTACTGGAGACCTTGGGATCCTTTGGGGATTGGTCTCTTAGATTGGACCCGGCCCTGGCTTGGTAGTATGGAAAATGTTGAAGCCTCAAGCCATGAAAATTTGTTTTTGTTTTTATGCTCTATACTACGCCAGACGAGAGATTCTCCTCAAATAGAAGCTACCCATCCCTCCCACACATCATATGTGGATTGCCACTATCAACTCTGTCCTTCCACTATATAAGCTAACGTATGAGAGTAGAAACTGCCCCAAAAAATTTGATAAGGTCTGGTCCCAATGGATAGATGCACATGGTCAGGCCCCCTAGGGCTCATGGATACCCTGAGTAATATTACTGGCTCCTATGGTGCCTCTTGATTATATCTGGAAATGCTGTCTTAACAAGTGTATGTTGTCCCCCCCCCCCTTCTTTCTCTCCCCCCCTTCTTTCTCCCCCCCTTCTTTCTCTCCCCCCCTTCTTTCTCCCCCCCTTCTTTCTCTCCCCCCCCCTTCCTTCTCTCCCCCCTCCCCCCCCCCTCCTCACTTTCTCCCTATTCTACTTTCTCTTCCAAATCCAGTATTGTTGCTATAAATCAGGCTGCTTTATTGTTTAATACTGATAGAGACTGTTACTCATAATTAGCAGATGTAACTGAACAACTTCTTGACCTTTTGTGACCTTATGTACAATGTAATGTCCATATACTGTGTCATTGTCAACTTTAATACTTTTAAATGAAAAATCTATTTACTGTTAAAAAAAAAAAAACCTCCAGCAGGACACCATAAAATTCTATAGGGCCTAAGTCTTTCAGCAACACCATCCCCAGGCAACAGGCCTGGTAGTCTAGACTCCTCTTACACAGGCTCCTCTACGGGTAACAGCCTAAGAGCTAAGAACAAAATGCAGGGAAACGTATATGCATATAATAAAACAGACACAGGTGCAAGGTTTGAAAAGTGATCCAACCTCCCCTTAAGCAAATATGTAAAAATCTATAATAATATGTCAAAACATTAGTGCAAAAAACATAAACGTGAAAAGCTGCAATATATGTTGCAAGCAAATGAATAAATTTAAATGATGAAAAAGAAAGTCCATATACATAAACACCCACAAGGGATATAGCAATCCAAGATTGTCCGATTGTATGAAATCCCAGGTGTATAGGTCCACCACCATAGATAAAGTGCCTGGCCGCTTACCAGAACCCCATGACCCCCCGTTACAGAGGGTCTAAATGGGCTGTGAAAATCTGCTATTCCGGACCACCAAGGAGCCAAGATGGAAGCTGGAATGGGACATCAGGAACTGTGGTGCAGATGGATGGATCCACAGGGAAAAAAAGGCTCAGCCCTCAGCGGAGTATTATCATCATAAAGGGAAAAACAAAAGAGGGCTCCGATAGTGTAAAATCAGATGATATTTATTTAAAAGTATAGCAAACACTCACATATAATTTAGGAAAAACGTCCTCTGAAGAAACACAGTCTGTGGCACCGGCCGGATGTTCACAGACAGCCCGTCCTGCTGGAGTTGCAACGACAGTGGGAGGTGACGCGATGACACCGCTCAGCCCTACGCTGCATTTCGCAAGAGAATTGCGTCTTCCAGGGGCACGGGCGGCACATCACGTCACCTCCCCTAAATAATAAAACATATTAATGTAGAAGCCTCTCTCTGAGTTCCATCCAAACCGGATTTCCGCAATAGCCTGGAGCGCAAATGGCTGCATTCAGGTGTGCATGCGCGCCCTGAATCCCAACCTCCGCCGCGTGATGTTGCGTCGGACAGTTGACTGGATGCACCCGGAAAGAGGATTAGCAGAATGTATATGCGCTTGCGCGCCCTAAATCCTGACCTGCATCACGTGATGCTGCGTCAGGCGGCTGGCTAGGTCACTCTATTGCGCATGGACAACCAAGGCCAAAAAAGAATAAATAAA